>JARHVA010008029.1:72500-145000 GCA_037957365.1 Torreya grandis | reverse complement strand
TAAATTTACTTGATTACGTATAACATAAGTTTATTTTGTAATATGTTTCACATAAGGAGCTTACTAATTGAAAACATGAAACAAAAATGTAGAAGTCAATTTTCTTGGAAGAAAATGAAAATGCATAAATTTAAAAGTGAAATCAAAGAGAAAGGAAAGAGTACACCTGTACATGAGTGAACCAAGTTGCCCTATAACTAGTTGGAGATGATGATTCCTTATTAAATTTTTGGAGAATGGTTCATATTTATAAACCTTTATAGATAATTGGGAGCAATCAATCCCCAAATTGTGTAACTAAGACAAGTGCCATGGATTGAGAAGGAAAATTCCCCCAAACCTTATTTAAAACAATAAGGGGAATAATGTATGGTAAATGAGCATCGTAGAACCTAAAATACACTAACCTATGTAATTGGTCTTGTACTAATATTTTAATACCAAGATGGAAGGTGGGAGACACATATTGGACTCTTAGAGTAATGTTGGGCCTTTAAGGGTCACAGAACCTTAACTACAGTACTCATTTAAACATGAATCAACCATTAAAAATGGGCTTATATATTTAAGGTTGCTTACTACCTAGTACCATAGAATGTGCTTTGAATAGTATAAATTTTCATAGTGTAAATGTGAATTAATAGCTTCATGCCCCCAATATGAACTAGTTGGTTTAAATATTGATAAACTTTCATCATGTGCATGCATGAACCACTTTCATGACCATAATTTGAAATTATTGGTGCTAGTATGATATAAAATTTCATGATATTCATGTCTCACATCTAATAAAATTGGAAGTCTTTAACTCATGTCCTATGAAATTAGTTCATATGCCTCCAAATGTATCTAAAATATGTATAAAATAATCCCAAATTGATATTTGAACCACTCTGATATATCTATAATATGTGCCAAAATTTTTAATATATGCTCATGGAGGTTAAAGTATTTGTGACAAGCCCACTAATATGAATCACTTTTAAATTGAGGGGCATAGCCTACATGTCCATCACAAAATAATGAGTTAACTATGTCATGTTATGTACAAATATGTAATAATGTATAATCATGTCAAGTAGTGGATAATACATCATCATAGTATAGAATATGTCATCAAATTATGTATGAAACATGTTTAATTCAAGGGCATATAATTTCATGTCAATATGTATTTATAAATTAGGTACATAGAAATAATGATCACTAATAAGTTTACTCAATAAGACAACATGGGAAAGGTGGAAGGTTTTGATCATAAAATTGTACAAAAGGGGTGTGTGATATGGATCATGGAACTTGTAAAATCAATAATCATAACAAGTTCAATAATCAATGTCACATAATAATAAGTACACGCTATATCTCACAATGTCACATAGAATTTCAAGTGGCCACATATAAGGGACAATAAATGTCACTCAATCAAGGCCAAGGACCATAAAAATGGGTGATGAATTATTCACACATAAGGCTAAAGAACCATAATAAAGGGGAAATAAATGATACACACACACAATAATAATGAGACACAAATAATACCAAGGGTTCGTATATAATATATAATGAATGAATAACTTGTTATAAAATTAAACAACATCAAAAAAGTGTAGAACATGTAAAGTAGTCTACACCATCTAAGTATGTAGATATCAAAACATGGTAAAATAACATATAAATGTTACATTGTATAGAGAATGATAAATATCAAGGCATGTGCAAGTAATAAAATTAGTGAAACATGGTAAATGGATAGGTCATAGAAAGATAGAGCATGTAATAGTGTAACTTATGGAAGAAGATGCCATCAACATAGGCATGGCCCTTGTGTATAGGAAAGGTCCAAAATATATGCATCCATATATCATGTCTATATGTATGCCTTGTATGTCACTCATGTACCCCATGAAATTCATGTTTATATATAAATTATATTTAATATACAAAACATGTTATAAATAACATATGTCAATGGTGCTAACTAGCAATTATGTCATGCTCAAGTCTTGATTTTTTATTTTTAAAAAAATTTGAATGTTTTATTATTTTATTTTATTTTATTTATATTTTTGGAATGTGTGATCAAGGGATATGCTAATAAAATAACCAATCTGAGGGGTGCTTATGGGTAGGCCCAATATCAAACATGGGGAGGTTCATCTTATGGGAATAAGTGACATGGCACACAACTATATCTAATTTGAATCTAACTATAAAAAATGATCTCACACTATATAATAACCTTCATCATCATCATTTATTATTTTGTGTATGATTATTAACTCAAGGATGTAACTTATCTAAAGATAATTTTTGTATCATATGAGAATCATGTACTATGTTCATTGTGGAACATATTTACCTCTCACTGATTGTAGTCAAAGATATGGAGTGAATATTAGTTATAGTGAATCTAGAAAGACCCTATGATATAGTGGGAATTTTAATATTGATCATCTGGGAAATTTCAATAGTATTGTCTTAAAAATGTGTATATAATAAGCTTGAGTAAGTTACATAAATAACTATGTAGAATTAATTAGGATATGTGGGATAATTACATCGATAACTTAATCATAAATATGTGTAATAACTAACTCTATAGAGTGATCCTTGATAGTTTTAGTAACTATATTTGAATAATAGTTTTGATTATGTGTAACAACTAACTATAGGGGTAGTGGGTGTGGAGGAGGAAATCCCTTTGGTGTAAGAGGGTACACATATGGAATACTTGCAATACTCAGCACCTTGTTTCAATGTATATACTTAACACATCAGTGTAATAATGATGGTATTATGTAGATATTATGTATCTAAGGGCATACCAATAACATATTAAATAACCTTGTACTTGGTAAGACAAGGAATAATGTAACAATTAATCCATGGGATAACCTAAGAGGTAGCACAATGTGTCCCAAATCATTACATTAGTGTCCATAAAATATTTTGAATACTATTTATTTTTATCAAATCATCTTGTACATATCCAAGATAATGTAAAAGTATCATTATGAAAGCATTATCTCTAGAATCATTGTCTATAATGACATTTTGAATGGGTTACAAAACCACATAAGCTAATAAAAATAAAGAGTTGAGGTCAAAATCATCCTCCTCAGTCTCAATATATTTGAATAAAAGGTAGTTTTTATTGTTGTAAAACATGTCAATTTACCAATAATACTATCCAAAGAATAACCTATGTAGTAGGAGGAGGATGTGAATTATATGTCAAATGCACCTATTTAATATCTTGTGATTCTAATTTTGTCTGATGATTTGGAAGGGGATAAAAAATATTTGTAATTTTGAAATATCATTAATTTGTGGTCTTAAATTTTATGTTGATATGTTGATCTCAATTGTATTTTTATCAATGAGTTATTATATATTATGCTTGTTAGCAAAGTTTCCTAAAGCATCAAAACATGTTAAGGATGAGGATAGCTAAATTTTACTCAATTGTGTAGGATAGTCTAGAGAATTCATATTTAGTATGGAGAACAAAAGCATAAAAGAGATGAATTATCATGTGTTAGATAGGAATGAGGAACACCTAGTGATTCATCAGTCTTTACAGAGAATTAAAAGTAAATTAGATAGAAATAATCCAAACATTAACCATGAAAGTGCATGCAAGGAACAAAATAAGAAATGCAATAGGTAACCATAACAAAATAGTCTATATTGATCTCAACAAAGGTTGAACTCTCTTCTTCATAGAAACATACATATATATCCATTTATAGTCTCTGACTATTCACATTCTTCTCATACTTGGAACTAAAAGAGGAGTATGTTCATCTTAGAATCCTTTTACAAGTCATGAAGGATAGGATAAAATATGCATATATCTGATAATTGAATACATAATGCATTAATATCAAAAGAATATCATGTGCAACTTTACTATCTGATTTATTCTCCCATTACTTTCATAGACTTAATATATTATCTCATCCAAAGATAATGTCATAGGATGATCTAAATGTGAACATAGGGCAGAAGCTAAAGAAATGGTTAGACTAGTAGGATTTTTAGTAATCACTCAAGGCACCATTTCTAGTTTTTGCTTGTACACTAGTTAGCTTCCCTTTCAAGTTTTCAATAGGTTAGCATAACTAGGTGGCCACCCTTTATGGGTTTTTAACCAACATCGACCCATTTATCTTACTAATCATCCCCAATATAAAATTCTTTACAAAATTTTTAAAATTTTCACCTTTCACAATAATTATCTTGAAGGAGGTGGCATTGATGCAAACGATGACTAGCCGGTTAAATCCTTACCCCAGACTATATAGCCTTGCACTTTGTGATGAATTTTTGGAGTTTAATTGGTGGCTTACAGACTAGAATATTGAGGATTTGGCCAACCTCACTGCATAATGAAGATAATTTGATCTTGTAAGTATGCCAATTTATAATGAATTCTTAGACCATGCACAACAAGATGAGTAGTGGTACATGATAGTCGATGAGTTGTTTTAGGTCTGAGTCATCAGTGATTATCATGGCTACCTTAGTATTATTAACCCTTGTATATATTTCTCTACTCAACAACTTTATCTTATCTACGTGGTGTTGGGATTAGAGACCTATGAATGAACTACATAAAATTTCACTCTACTAGTTGATAATTTTACTATACATGTTTTCCCAAGCATTGACTAGGTTGTATAGGGATCTATCATTCTCATCTATAGAGGTGGTGTGGCTTCCCATGGTTATCTTAGTAGTTTTAATTGTAGAAAAATATATACTAGACCTGGATAGAGAATCATTAAGGTACTAATTCTAGTAAAATAGACTTCATGAAAATTGATGTGCTTAGAGTGATACAATGTCCAACATGCTTTGGTACTCATTCAATAAGATTATTAATGTGGCTACCTCAGTCTTCATGTTCTAGCCTAGTGTACCAACTATATGGAGTTTTTGGGCTATGCTTTACTACTTAGTGAGATCAAAGACCAACATCTTGAGCCTAAGCTAGTTAGACATAGCTTGATCCTTGATTACTTGAGTGACCAAATTTGAGAAGCATCCTAAATCATTTTCACATCTTTGTGAAGGCAAGCCTTCAAATCCACATTATCTACCTTAGATTGATCCTATTCTATCTCTAAGGAGGTATCCTTATACACATTTAATTTTTAGAAAGCTGATACACCCTTAGATTATTTATTTATTAGAAGTTTGGGGACTTCTAATGAAGCCTCCTACTTTATTGAGAGTACAATGAATATACTTACATAATCTATAGGATCTGGTCATGGCATTAGGGCAAGTGAGAATGAAAAAGAGGTGCATCGAGCACTAACTATTGGGACATCCCAAAGCCAAACACCTCTGAATGGTAATTTAAGTAGTTGTAAACCTATCAGAGATGTATCTGATGCTTCTTGATATACAAGCTACTCTATTTGTGTTTGAGGTTGTTATAGTGCATGTTACCATTACATTTTGGCCTTTACTACTAGCTTAAATTGTTGTACATTATATTGAGCTTGATTACATTTTACTTCCTCCTCTTCCTCCTTTTTCTTCTTTAGTTCTTGCTATGAAACTTAAAACTTTTCCCATTCCTCCTAGGCCTTCAATTTCTTCACCCATTCTTCTTCTTCTTCCTCTCTCTTCTTCTACTCTACTAGGGCCACAGCCTTAGCATGTTCTTGTGTAGCTTAGGCCTACACTTGTGCTTATGTTTAAGCTTGTTTTTGTGCCTATGACTATGAATGTTGTTGTCATATGGCTTCATATTCTTCCTCTTTATTTTTTCTTACAGCTTCCTCTACTTTTTATTGTGTGTTCTTTAAATCTTCCATGTCCTACTATGCTTGCATCACTGCATCCAATTTTATTTTCTCTTCTTCCTCTACCTTCACTTTGGTAGTGAGCTCAATTTTTTTTTCCTTCCTCTCTTGATCATCTTATGCCTTTTGGGATGCATTAGTGACTACTTAAGCCTTCTTGGTCACATCCATAGCCTTTTGTATATTATCCTCTATATCCTTAGCATTTTGTGCATCCTCAACTTCTTTGACTTGTTGAGTGGCTTGTTATTATTGTGATTGTTCTTTTTATTTCTTTTTCTCTTCCTTATATACTTTTAATTTTACTATGTGAGCTAATTATTCCCTTAAGTCTTATTTTTATTCTTCTATGGGTTGATCTAGTGTGATCTCTTCAAGCTCTTAAGCCTAGGGTGATGGTGGTAAATCACTTATCACACTTAAAATCTAGAAACCTATGCCTTCTTCCTCCCATGTGTGACTAGTATAAATTTTGGTGGTACAATAGATGTAGGGGTAGATTGTGCATCTTTCATAGCAACTAGATATACTAAAGTGCACTCTTCAAGTGTAGGGGAGACCCTAACATCCCACCTTGTTTGAGGTTTACACACAAGTGATTCAAGTTGGATGTTTAGAATGGGTGTAAATGTTTCCTTGAATATGAATGTAAGAGTAGGTTAGGGCTAAAATAAGTTGATCATCCTTTGTAATTACTTTACTTCTTCCTATAAGGTATCAATAATAATGGAAGGTGGGCAAGATGGAAGGTCCACCCATAGTTTTGGGGGAACCTACTTCCAAATTTGGACCATGTACAAAACCTTCTAAAATAAAAATTACTTCTCCTCCTCCCTCTCATAAAAATCCCCATCCATGTCTACCGTCATGACTTGGTAGACTTCTTGCTCATCTATGCTCATCTAGAGAAGGTTGTATGAGCTCATGATCTATAACACATTCAGATCATCCATCTAGGTTACTATGTTACATGTATTAAAATTCAAGGGAGGGGATGAAAAATAAGTTTATATTGATAGTTTATACTTTCCCTTCTACTATTGTGAGTTGGTAGCTTCCTTTGGATGTTGTGTTATAAGGATGGTTGCACCAAGTGGTATGGCCTAAAGTGAAGTCACTCACTTAGTTATGAAGGTTTTTTTAATGGAAAATTTAGCCTATGCCATGTTAATTATTATGAATAATGGGAGTGGTGAAAAGGGTGACCATAAAAACACATGAATGTTGATGAACACTCCTTTTGGTAGTAAGGTGACAGCTGCATTCTAGCCAAAATAATACATGATGTCTAGTGGCACCCAAGGATGTGTTACAATCAACTCTAGACATTCCTCCCACCATGTTTTGAATTTTATTCCATGTGTTATGCATCCACACTCTTGTGTCTAGATGAGATTTTGATATTATTATGTTATCTAATAATCTATATCAAGGTGCACTTCTTCCTCTAGGGACTTCCATTGCATAAATTAGAGTAGGAAGATAAGGAATTGCTATTGAAACATATACCTCTGAGAGGTGTGACACTTCTCTATGGTGAGTATCTCCTAGACAAAGTACTCCATATAGTTGAGTTATTTTTTTCTATGGATCATCTAATGGGAAATGTCCATGACCCCTTTCAATATTTACTTCATAGACTTGGTCATCTATCAGAATCTCCTAGTGATGTACTTGATGAGGATGTGCACTGGCTCATCTAGGATTTCATCAATTAGAATCCTTTTTTTACTTTACACATACAAATCCTAGATTTCTTGTAGAATGGGGGGAATTCTTATCTTATATGGAGATAGGGAGTCTCCTCACATAGGCATTCCCAAAGCTTGGGCCATGGCCTCTATATTGATTATGATGTTGATGTCTGAGCCAGGATAGATGTTACCATCATTATATCAACTAAGTACAACTTATGTGATCTCCCCCATGTTACCAAATGTAAGAATTAACAATAGGTTCTCAACATTTGCATTATGGAATTAGTGAGAGATATAAAAGTGAGTGTTTACTTAACATCAATAGGGTCTGGTTGGAACAACTTCTATTATACTTACCAGAGGTAGTTGAATGGTTCTAGGTCATTGAAATTGGTTTGTTTAAGCACCATATTGACACCCATTGCCTCCTTTTGAGCCTCTACCAGACCCTTGATGAGTTATGAAGTATCCATATCTATTTGAAGTGATGTAATTATAATGTTATTTTCTCTCTATGCAAGAAAACTAGCTTGACTCTTTACAATTGCATATGATGAAAAATATGCACAAGGATGAAATGATAACTTAGATCTTTCAACTTAGCCTTTATATATTTATCACCTCTTATATTTTTCATGAATACTTTACTTAGCTTTCCACTCATCATGAATGCAATGGTGGATGTGGAAAATCTATATTTGATCTAGTAATTAAGGTAGTTAGTCATTAGCACATGTGTGGACTTACACCATTATACTCTTTGGTGTTTATAAAGTAGTAGAAGTAGATGATATTGATTTATTAAATATCACATCAATTGACCCTTATATTTGGCATTTACTTTTGGTGGATGACCATTATACAATGGATATCTTGTTGATGGGATGTTTATGTACCTTTTTCAAACTTAATTTATTTTATTTATTCCTCTTTAAGATCCCTAATGGTGCATGTGGATCCTCCTGCACATGGCTAGTGCAAGCTATTATTGATATCTCTGTATTTGACTAGTAGTGAAGAGATCTATACAAAAAAACATAGATAAAAAAGTACACAAAAACCATGCAAAATTTGGAATCCTAATCTACTTGGTGCTACTCACCACCCACTCACTTAGCAAAATGAGATCAATTAAAATATTAGCATTAGGGATTAAGACTACAACCATTTACCCACCTTGGTAAAATGGTTCCCTAAATATCTCTTAAAACCATGGTTCCTTATTGGGTTAAGTCATGGATAACATAAGTCCCTTTCCTTCAAATCTATAACTTGACCAAGAATTCTCTAAAATGAATATCATATAATAAGATTGGTTGATCTTTGTGAAATTATTTATGGAGAAAATTACTATCATGCCATCATTTTTGGTTCTGCTTATAAACTTCTTACATCCATGCTGATCTGCATCTATACTCATCCATCGTATTAAGTTTAATAAGTCTATTGGTTAGACATTCACTATCCCCTAGTCTCATGACCATGGCTATGCACAGACTACGTACTAGGTATTCCATCAACATAACTACTTCAAGTCCATACACCAACTAGAAAGGCATAAAACCTATGGCTCTCTTATAGTACATGCGATATACCCAGATGATCATAGGAATGTGATATTCCCATTCATCTTGTTTGACATCATAGCTCTTTATCAACATTTTACCTAGTTATTTATTGGAAGCTTCAGCTTGGTCATTAGGCTTTGGATGCTATGTAGTGCTTTTGTGATGAAAAATTATGAATTCTTTAGTTAGGGCCTTGATGGTGGTTTTCAAAAAATGTGTTCCTAAATTGATCACAAGTTTTATGGGGCATTTAAACCTTGTAATAAAGTCCTCATAGAGAAACTTTAATACATCCTTCTATAGTCTTTTAAAATATTCAAATTGATATATTGAGTGTGGTTTGTGACACCTAATCCATATGGCCCTCTTGCATGCTCTCATAACCTTTAAAAACACCTTTTTGGTTATAACCAGTCATCCATAAACTTTTAAGACCTAATTCTAGCTCAACCATGTCATATTTCCCATGATAATTCCATCCCCTCAAGTCCTAATCTTGTAGGATAGGAGCACTAGGGTTGGACTATAGCACTAGACCCTAGGGTGTCCTATTTTTGGTGCTCCTATCCAATCAAATTTTGAGCCCAAATGACCATTTTATTTTTATTTTTATTCTTCATTATGTTAGCTTAGCATGAATACATTTAACCCATGACCAATAGAACTCTATAAAATCTCATTCAGAGTTTATTTAGAAGGGGTTGTCAAACATTATAGATTAATCAAGAATATAGGCAAGACCACTGAGGCAAATTTCCCTATTCTCTGTATACAGCTATCCATTACATCTACAAGCATATTCAAACCCTCACACCATTCTATATCCACCTCAAGCACTCTTAGTTTGGAATTTTTATATCCACATAACACTATTTCACAAAGCACATCAAGTGGGAGAACTACATATGTCTTGATCCCTCCTTGAAGTATTGGTATGTAGGTAGTATGGCCACACAAGGGGTGTGGATACATGTTTAGTGCATATTACACACACTAACCCCCCCTCTTTATAAAGTTTAATTCAAACACAATGAAGGTTTAGAGTTCAAGATTAAATCAAATCTACAAAGAGCTCCATTGACATTCAAGATCCAAAATTTCATAGGTAGGCTCACATAAGGACAATAGATTAAAAAAAACTCAAATCTCTATGACTAGTTTAGATAATATTGATATGACCTGGACTATAGCATTGGACTTTGAAGTGCCCTATTTTTATCACTCCTATCCTTTCATTGAATGAGAGCTTCCTAGACTTTCACAATCAGTTTCATCCTCTATCTAAACCATCTCAGTCTAATTTTAAGCTAAATTGCATTTCTCCTCTTTCATTACTATTTTTAGAAAGCTACAAAAGTCAGAAAAAATAGTATTATAATTATTGAAATATTATTTACTAATTTATTATTCTATACCCTTAACTAAATTAGGAATAAAACTCCAATATTACTAGAATAGTTACATCATTTAGTGAAGCTAACTTACTTCATTTGTGCATAAAAACCTTAGCAACCCTAAGGCAAAAGCCTCTTTTATTTTTCCAATATTTTTCTAATTTTTTACCTACATATTTTAAATCAAAAAAATAATATTTAATTTTTAAATTTACCTTAGTAATTTTAAAAATCATTTATTCCAAACCCTAGTTGAATTTACTAGGTCATTTTGCACACAAAAACCCTAGAGACATTGGGGTAAATTCTTTCCTAATTTTGAGTATTTCTCTATCACTACTAGACACAAGCAAACACTAGAAATTATATCTATCCCTCCTTTATTCAAAATTGGTACATCTAGTTCTTATCCCACACATACTACTAGCTATATACCTATAATAGATCATGTGGTACATGTTATCACCAAAGTTTATGAAGATAGGCAAATTGATTACACCCATGGATATAACTTTATCACTCATGTTATCACCCCTTTTGATACAGTTTCAATTTTTGATCTCCTTTAGTGATTGGTTATTTACAAAGATGCATTGTATGCAACCATTTGCAATACTATAATTCCTATTTGCACTGAACCAACTTATGTTTCGTCTATCCTCAACACAATGTAATGGACTAAAAATCATATTTCCTTTAAAAAAGAGTATTTACCCCCACACCACATCATTGAAAAACATCTACCTCTATATTTTCAATTAGGAATTAATGATGTATGGGTCAAAAAAGTGTTAGTTGATAATGGTTTAGGACTCAACATTTGAAACATTTCTTTTATTAAACATTTTAATATATAAACTCAAGATCTAGACCATTCTAATATGAACATCAGAGATTTTGACAACATTTTATGGAAAGTCATGGGTCAAATAACACTCAATATTACTTTGGGACCTAAGACCCTACCAAATAATTTCTAAGTCATGCCAAATGGCCTCAATTATAATTTATTACTTGGTCATCCTTAGATTCATGATATGAATGCAGTCCCTTCTACACTCTATGCTTGTCTAAAATTTAGTCACAAAGGCTAAATCTACACATGCCCAATAGATAATGAACCTTTTAAATAATTTTAGGTTGCTGAATCTCCATAGAATTATATTTCACACTTTAATCTCAGTAATATACCTACACAACCAGCTACTCACAGGGTACCCTCAGACCATGCAACACATTAGAAGATTCTAATTTATGTACCAACACTGATATCAAATCACCAATTCACATCCCCTTTTACACTTAAATGCTTTAATAATATGGGATATCATGGTAAAGGTCTTGAAAACCATGAATAAGGAATGGTCAATCCTATCGAGGCATCAACACAAAATGAAAATCAAGGGTTGGGATATTAGCTTACCCTTCTTCATGATAAACCTTCTTCTACCACTTTAATGAATATAAAGTTTTTTCCACCCATTACACTAATAGACCACACCATTAGTCATACTTCAATATTATCATTGATCTATCTTGATCTCATTAATGATACATTTTAACTAGATATGTTCACATTAGATGAATTTTGTATTGATAAATCCCTCTTATAATTTATCAAAGCATATGAGGACCTCCCATCATGATAACATAGATATATATTTCATCATCATACAAATTCCCATGCATACTTTGGAAAAATCCTAGATTCTTCCCAAGACATACCAGTTGATTTAGATGATACTATTCCTATAACCCCATACACACTAGATCATTCCACATTACTTAATGAGGAAATAGTTAATTTCAATTTTGGAACCAATCAGGATCCCCACATTATCTTGTTAGTTTCTACCCTATGAAAGGAAGAGGATAAAAATATTCATAAAACTCTAATAGATTTTACTTAACTCTTTGCTTGGTATTACTTAAATATGCCAAGAATTGAGACATCTATAGCAGTTCATCAGATTCCCTTGTACCTAGATACTAAACCAGTTAAACAAAAAAATTCAAAATGCATCCTAGGGTGGCTCTCTTAGTCAAAGATGAGATCAAACACCTCTTATATGTTGGTTTCATTCGACTAGTATCACACCCTAAATGGGTTTCCGATATAGTCCTCATGGTAAAACCCAACAAAAAAATTTAGTGTTGTTCTAATTATCAAGATTTAAATAAAGCATGCCCAAAAGATGATTTTCCTTTACCTAACATTGACATGATCATAGATTCCATAGCCAAGTATGAAATTTTATCATTCATTAATGGCTCTATAGGATACAACCAAATTAAAATCACCTAAGAAGATCAAGAGAAAACATCTTTTAAAACACCTTGGGATACATTTTTTTACATTGTCATGTCTTTTGCATTAAAAAATGTTAGAGCCACATATCAATGTACTATGATGCATATTTTTCATGGCTTGATTCACCATACTATCAAGGATTATGTCGATGATATATTATCTAAATCCAAATAATGACAACATCTTGATATTGATTTATGAAATATATTTTAAAGACTCAAGCAATACAATGTTTGATTAAACCCAAATAAATGTGTATTTAGAATTATAATAGGAAAAATCTTAGGTTTCATTATTTATTAGCATGGCATAGAGGTTGACCCTAAGAAATTCAAATCAATTATCAACATGCCACCTCCCATGAACTTAAAACAAATTTGATCCTTACAAAGAAATATCTAAACAATCAACCATTTTGTAGCTTAACTTCTTGATAAAACTCAGTCATTCACTCAATTATTAAATAAAGATACAAAGTTTATCTAAGACCAAGCCTGTCAAGAAAGCTTTGATACAATCAAGTAATATCTTCTTAATCCACCTATTTCAGTACCACTTATACCTAACAGGCTTTTCCTACTATATATCTCATTAATAGATCATGCATTAAGAGCATTCTTAGCATAACATGATGAACAACATACTAAGTGAGTATTTTATTACATTAGTCACACATCGGTTGATTACAAAAAAAAATATTACATAATAGAAAAACTATGTCTAGCATTAGTTTTTTCCATACAAAAACTTTGACATTACATGGTCAATAATGATACTCAAGTTATCACAAAATAAGATCCATTGATGTTTCTATTATCAAAACCACATCTCTCTAGTCACATCACAAAATTAGTCATGTTATTAATAGAGTTTGAATTAAAGATAGTTCTCCAAAAATCAATAAGGGGCCAAATCATTATAAACCATTTGGTAGCCATGCCACTCCTAGACATCGATCCTATTAATGACACATTTAGAGATTATTTTACTACCTGTTCTACTCATTTTTACACTTAGAACATGTTATTTTATGGTTCTTAATGTGGATCTAGAATAGGGATAGGAATTATCTTTATCAACCCTTCTAGTCACACAGTACCTATTACATATTGATTAAGCTTTGCCTACACCAATAACAACATAGAATATGAAGCACTTAGCTTAGGTCTATTTACTTCCTAGTCTCTCCAAATTATATCTATTTAAGTCTTTGGTGATTCCCAACTTATGGTCAATCAAGTTAATGATGTCTATCAGACAAAATAAGAACATCTTATCCCATATAGAAA
Source organism: Torreya grandis (assembly GCA_037957365.1). Taxonomy (NCBI): domain Eukaryota; kingdom Viridiplantae; phylum Streptophyta; class Pinopsida; order Cupressales; family Taxaceae; genus Torreya; species Torreya grandis. The sequence goes on along the minus strand of JARHVA010008029.1, from coordinate 130,919 downwards.
CATGGTACAATGTTTATCATCTCAATTCAACTACTTTTCTATTGAAAGCATACCAATAAAAGATAATAGACATGTAAATTTAATGACAAGCATGACATCCTTGATTCCTATCAACATCAATGATTATCAAGTTATTTTCACAATTAAATGATTACAATCACCATCAATTTTGGATACATATTTGATTACACTTTCCATCTTAGCCACTACACATAGTTTTGAAACTCTAGAGGGGTTCCCTAATATTTATAACTTTCTAAACAAATCCATTACACCAAACCCTTTTTCATGAAATGATAAATTAAAGTTATAAAAAAAAACACTCCATTATGTAATTATTGGTAGAGACATTTTTAAGTGATCCTTCAATCGATAGTTGCTTCGATGCTTGACTTTAGTAGAAGACAAAATTGTTCTTACACATATAAATGATAGTGAGTGTAGTGTTCACTTTAGTGGAAAGGCCATGTCACACAAATTGCTTTGATAAGGGTACTACTAGCCCACCATGGAAGATGAATTTTCACAATATGCAAATCTATGTGATAAATGTTAATGACATAGTAACTTATAGCATGCACCATCACAATAGATGTAACCTATTGTCTCTCCATAACCATTTATGTTATGGGGATTTGATCTTATTATAAAAATTAACCCTAAATCTACTGATGGGCATAAGTTCATCATCATAGCTACAAAATACTTTACCAAGTTGGTGGAATCAATTCTAATTAAATCTACCATAGGGCAGGAATTTTGTAGCTTCCTTATGACTCACAATATTTCATGCTTTGGCATACCCACAATTATCATTTTTGATAATGGAACATCATTCAAAAACAAAATTGTCAATAAATTTTGCACAAAATCTAAGATTAAACACATGTTCTCCACTCCATATTACCCACAAAGAAATGGTCAAGGAAATTTACTAATAAAACCATCAACAACATTTTGAGAAAAACAGTGACCAAATTTGGAGATGATTGGCACAATCAACTAGTCTCTGTAATATGGACCTATTACATAAGTATTTATACACCCACAAGAGCCACTCCTTATTCATTTATTTATAACACAAAATTAGTTTTACCATTAAAATTAGAAATCCCATATCTTTGTGTTTCCCTTAAAGATATTCTCATTGATGACCGGTATCATGAAAAGAATCTCACCAGCTCGAGCAATTAGACCATACACACATTCAAGTAGTAGAACATATAAAAATCTACCAGTAATGTATAAAATGATCCTAAAAAAATGAGTCCACATCAGAGAATTCTAAGTAATGAGCTCATTCTAAAATAAAATGTTTGCAATCTCAATTCCAAATAAGAAATCAAAGGAAAATTCAAACTAAATTAGCTAGGTCCATACATTATTACCAAAAAGCTTATCCCTAAAGTGTATCATCTAGCCTCACTTGAAGGAAAGAAACTAAAAAATCCAATGAATATTATGCATCTACATAAATTCCATGTTTAGTATTTCATTTCACACATTGTATTGTACGTAATTTTTCAAAATTACTTGTATATAACTTTCTTTCAATTACTTGTACATAGTTTATTTTTTCATACTTGTACATAGTTTCTCAATATTTCTTCTACATAGTCTCCTAATAATTGATTATACATAGCTTATACCAAAAATACCAAAAACATTCAAATATACCAAAAATACCAAAAACATTCAAATAACTCAAAATACCAAAAACATTTCAAATGTACACATTATCCATGCTTTACATTTCTACTACCATGCTAGACTTACATTTGTTGTTCTATGCTATTCTTTTTCAATTTATCTACATTACCATGCTTCACTTGATCTCCTTTGAGTGTGTGCAGTGACATATAAATCCATGATTGCTTCACTCTACCCATTGATGGGGCATACTAATTCTACATTCAAGACATACATCAATATATCTACCCCTTGGGGCATCTTTTACATGACTACACCATCTAATTTATGTCATTATTACACCACAAACTCTAGTTATCATGATGATGTACATTACTTACTAGATTACATAGATTATTCTATTGACATTCACTAGTATATATCACTTGTGTATTTCTTAGCATATACCTAATTTTTTACTCCATGTCTTGCATAATTTCACTTCTTGCTTTGATTAGTTAGATGTGATTGTATTTATAGCATATTACATGCTTTCATTTCTTATTTTGTATATCTAGATGTGATTGCATTTCTCAGTTCTTTTGTTTATCTCTTGTGTGTTCCTTAGGACATTTTTTAGTGTCCTTTGCTTTTACACTTGTGTGTGCCTTAAGACATTTGCCAATGTCCTTTGCTTGTAATCTTTTATGTGATTGTGGCCCTCATGCCAACCTTGCTAGTTTTCAATTATATATGCATGTGGAATTTTAACATGCCTTGTATGTATGCTTTTTAGTTTGAGTGACATGTGCCCATGTCCCTTATTTACTTGGCCCCTTGGCCACTCTTGTATGCTTCTTGCTTCTTGCCTTGTGTGCTTGTTTGCTATTTGTTTCTTATTGTTTGCAATGCCATGATCCACATCATGCATTTTCTTATTATCTTGGATGCCATGATGGACATCATTCTCCAACCATCCTTGACAACTAAAAAATAACAACTAACATTTTTAGTTTCAATTCAACACATTGTACATGATATTTACAAACCATCATATATTTTGAGACATATTTTTTATTATCATCGCTATATCATATATTTCATAGCATAACATAATTGAAAGGATATTTCTTCTAAGGTCAATCATTATATGTTCTTCATTTATACCCTTAGAAGAGGGGTCAATAAACAAGGGTTTTGTCATAGAGATTAGAGCTCCTACCAGTCAAAAAAATAGTTTTTAGAAAACTTAGAATAATAATCAAAGGTCAAACTAGCTAAAATAGAACAAAAAAATAGTGATGATTATAAAATAGTAATCATATTTAACAAAGGACAATAGCACCAAACATGGTCAATAGTGCTAAATAATAGGGTGTCTTATTTTTGGTTGTCCTATCCAAACAACAAAAAAACTAGATTTTTGAGAAATAGGTAGAAAGGTAAGCTCAGTTATAGTTTTATCAAATATAGTTTAGTTTAAATTCAATAGTTTTAGTATAGTTTTTATTAGAGAATTCAGATATAGGGGGAATCATGTACACTATGATTTCTCTCACTTCTAGTTTTAGATTGGGTAGTTGGTATAACTTCTAGATCAAAATCCATGATATAAACACCAGTGATTGGGGGTAATATGTGTGGCATATTTAACTTCTTTTATTTTTGAGTTTAGTATATTACCTAGACATTCTCAATAGTTATGTGCATTATTCCATCTATAGGTGGTTGGCATCATTTTAGAGTGTCTTTCATATAAACCTAACCTCTAAATTCTTGAGTGGTTTCCACATAATCCTAGCTTCTAATTTTGGAGTGGATTTCATACAAGCCTAATCTCTTCCTTCTAAAGTGTCCAATATTGGCCTAGTTTCAAGTACACATTTGGCTATCCACACCACATTATCATATTATAGAGCATTCATGGGATTCACAATCCATCTCATATGACACAAATTCATACTGATATTAGTTCATAGCTTCACTTAGTTGGAAATGATGGAGCCAAAGGACTAGCTAGCCTTTGTATTCTTGAGCCACCTATTCAGAGGGATTAGACACATAGTCCAACTATTGATTAACACATGCAAGAACACATAACTTCACTTAAGAAGCAATTATGGAGCCAAAGTGATAGCCTTTGCATTCTTGAGCCACTCTTAAAGAATTGAACACTCATCTCCATTCATGATATTACTCTTGGTATAACACATACCCAACATCACTCAACATCATTGAATAACATAATAGGTTTTATATTGGTCTACATACCTAATGAGGTGTATTCATTCCTTTCTCTTCCTCTCTCTCTTACCCAACTTATATACTTTCTTATTTTAGACATAACATGTCTAGTAAGAACTGATCTACTCTTTGTTTTCTCTTGTAGATTCACACTTCACAATGTTCTCTGTCTATGCACACTCAACATCACATAATTTCATGAACTTCACCCTTGTAGGTAAGTTTGGGTACACTTTCTACTTTTCCTTTATCCAAGTATTTCACTTTGTTGCATCAATTAAATAATAGGGGGGAGGAAATATAGTCATATAAAATATCCAAATTTGTAGCTTAAGTGTGGATTATGACACCCAATCCATAGTACCCTCTTGCATGCTCTCATAACCCTTATAGACACTTTTTTGCTTATAACTAGTCATCTATAGACTTCTGAGACCTAATTTTAAGTCAACTAGGTTACATTTCCCATGTTAATTCTATCCCACTAGATCCCAAGCCTATAGGATAGGAGTGATAGGGTTGGACTATAGCATCAAACCCTAGGGTATCTTATTTTTTGTTCTCCTATCCAATCATATTTTGAGGCCAAATTATTATTTTGTTTCGTTTCTTATTCTTCATTATGTCAACCTAGTGCGAATGCATTTAACCCATGACCAATAAATCTCTATAAATTCCCATTCAAAGTTAATTTATAAGGGGTTGGAAAAAATTAAAAAACAAGCAAGAATACAAGCAAGACCACTGAGGCAAATTTACCTATTCTCTGCATACAACCATCCAATACAGCTACAAGCATATTCAAACCCTCACACTAGTCTTTAGCTACCTAAAACACTCTTAGTTTGGTATGTTTTCATCTACATAGCACTATTGCACAAAACACATTAATTGGAAGAACTACATATTGATTGATCTCTCTTCAGAGTATTGCTATGTAGGTAGCATGCCCATACAAGGGGTGTAAATACACATTCAGTGCATCTTACACACACTAACCCCCCCTCTTTCTCAAGTGTCATTCAAGCACAATGAAGGTCTAGAGTTTGAGATTAAATCATATATACAAGGAGATATATCAATATTCAAGATCCAAAATTTCATAGGTAAGCTCACACAAGGACAATGGACAAAACGTTGAAAACTTAGATCTATGTGACTAGTTTGGACAATAGCGGCATCCCACCACGCTGCTGCGTTGGAGGAAAAAATAACTTTAACAGTGGGATTTTTGTAGGAGCAATTGGGAGCAATATGGCCAGGTTTGTAACAGATGTAGCAAATCAGCTGCTTAGAAGGAGGATGAGCAGTGCGTCGTTTCTTGAGGGAACGATGAGGAGGAGCATAAGAATGCTTTTTAAGGAAAGAGCGGCGGAAAAAGGAGACATGCTTGCAGCACTGCTTCTGTTAGCGATGAGGCTATACAAATGGTTGGCAACCAAATGGGGCTATTTCAGGGAACATTGGAGCAATTTGGGATGCTTGATGCTTACTGAGCTTTTGCATAGACTTAGTCTCAGAGACTAAAGTCATGATTTGCTGCTTGGCGAAATCCATGACATCAGAAAGGGCTAGATCTTCGATCGTGAGTCCTTTGAGGTCAATAAATGACAGTACTCTGTCAATCAAGTTGTAAGGCATAGCATGCAAAAATTTTAACTTAATCTCAGTAGAAGCATAACATCTGCTTTCATAAGCCAATTGCCTAAATTGTTTGGCAAAGGCATCAAACTATTTAAGGTCGCAGAGCTCCATCTTTAATAACCATTTTTTTGATTCGAGTTCGCGATTGCCAACTGGAGGAGCAAACTCATTAATTAATAAAAAAATAATGCTGCTAAAGAATCTGGCTGATTATGTACACGCTCATATTGTTGTGGCTCAGTCATTGACTGCCACCATAAACTAGTGACACCCCATAAAAATTTTGTTGCAAAGCAAGAGCTACCAACTTGGTCAAGATGGGCTTGAATAGCAAGGACATGCATGGTATTACACCAGGCAGTGATTTCATTTAAAGGATTCATCAAGTCATCTATATTTAAGTACTAAGGTTGCAAATGAATATGGGTTCTTCGCATAAGGGTGTGATTGGGTGATCTTTTTATAGTTTTGAAATTGGAACCAAAAGAGACTGAACAGAATGGCTTTGAGGAAGATTCTGCCTTTTGATCTTCTTTTGACAACCAACTAAGACTATCTTCTAACAAATCTATTTTAGTATCAATGGATGATGCTTTCTTTTCTATATTTTGTACAGTATCCTTAATGGATAGAACATCTCTACATAGATCATCAAAATTGTCTATGAAATGAGAATTGAATCTCATAGTATAGTTCCTTTGCTTGAACTCGTTAGAGGGGTTCTCATATGCAGCTGCAAAATACTGCATAGTACCTGCTGGTTTCTTGTGGACACCCTTTTGCGGTGGCCATCTTCCTCCTCTATAGAGAGTAGTAGTATCTTCTATGTAGAATTCAATGTTGTCTTCTCTGGGAAGACTCATGAGAGTGCCTGGTAAATCATTTCCTTGATTTACCTCTTCATCTTCATTCAGAATATGACCGGTTTTGACAGATCTATGGGAAGAAGACGTAGATGGTCTTGTAGGAGAGATTCGGGAATCTACAAACAGGGATCTTGGCAAGATATTGACAGATCTGCCATCACTATGGTGGACTGTGGCTTGACTCTTCATTTTAGGGGAAACATTTTTCAACCAGTCAAGTTTCCATTCATAAGGAATTTCAACTGCTTCAATATGGCCTTTTTGCAGTTGTACAGTTCCACTTAGCCTTCTGGCATAGGGCAGATTCTCAAGGATTTTGGGGTGGTTTGTATTGGTCATACTATAGACAACAGATATATTAATGGATGCATATTTGAATTCTCCAAACATATCTAGACCAAATAGAGATGTAAATAAACCCCAACAATCTAAAGATCCATGTTTAACTTCTCTACAACCTTTATCGCGAACTGCGACAAAGAGGTTGGGACAAAAATCAAAGCAAATAACATTGTCATCATTTAAACGACCAAGGCTGGATAATTGATAGGAATGCTTAAAACTAACTTGGTGTCTATTACACAAAGCTAAATATATAATAGGCTTAATATTGCTTGGAATCAAGGGGACTATATGAACACGGATTAACCCGAAATGTACAAATTTAACATCTTCATGTGACCTAATGTAATTAATTTCTTGCTCAGGCAATAGGGAGAGTAAATTTGTTTGGTAAGTTTTCTTTGGCTTATAACTGAGGGTTAATTCTACAGACTTGATTCTAGGATTTACAAAAGATAAATAAGTAGATGTATATAAAAACTTAGATTTTACTAGCTCAGATTTCTTATAGATCTGGGAAGCCTTAATAGCCAGAGGTTTAAACAAACTGGTTTCCTTTTCAAGATTTTCTTCAGTTACTTCAATATCGGGACAGTCTGATATTTGATCTGGGACAAATGGAGGGAGTTCATACATGCCTTCAAACTCAGATTCATTCATGATTTCTACGGTAGATGTGGATGGTGCTTTTTCGAATTCCATTGTGGGGAGATTTGGGTTCTGGTGTGCGAGAAATTTTTGATAAGGGAATAAGAGGATGCAGAGATAAAAGCGGCCTATGACAAAATGGATTAAACGGCCTAAGACTCAATGCAATAACTTTCCCAAAGAAATTTTCAAAGCTGAGAACTCAAAAGATCGATCCATGAAATAGGAAAATTGATTCACAACTTACAGTAATCTTGGCTCTGATACCAATCTTTTTCACGTCAGTAGACGCCTCCAATCTTCCAGTATTTGATAGCTTGAAATGGCAGAAACCTGCGATAGTAGGCAGGGGCCGAATGGCTATGGCTTCACTATATTACTCACAAAAACTTATTACAATATCCTTGTTTCAATTTTTGATTCACAGGATCCTTCGAAAAGGGCAAGTGAAGAGCATACTCTTTTACAAGGCTACTAGATTTTCACACTAAATTTTTTTTGATGATCCTTTTAAGGCGAGAGGCTTATTTATAGCAATTTTTGGGCGGTCCTGCCTGCTCGCTAGCAAGGCGGTGTCAATCCCATCATGCTTTACAATTTGAAAGCAAGTCTACAGTGAGATGTTATTCGAGGCATTGGAGCCACATGATGATGATGGTAAGGATGGAATCCTAGGCTGTGGGCCCAACATGTCTTCCACTTCGTCTACAAGGTCATCTTCGGACATAGGCTAAAAAAGGCATCTTATTTGAAAAGTGCTTTGGAGATGCCAATGTCGACAATTTGGGGGTCCTGCTTCACATGGAGTATGCCGTGGAGTGCAGTGGAAATATGATTCCCATTCAAGCTGTCGGTGAATAATAGTATGGACAACTGTGTCCTGATCATGGTTTTGTTCTTCCTGAATGTGGTGTGGACCATGCCGAGTGATCCAACGATACAGATGTTCATTGAATGTAGACCTGATCCGAATGTGCCACATCCATAGTGGTCGCTTTAGTAGCTCAGTGAACTGGTGGTATAAGAATTCACTATTGATCCTTTCAATTGTGATGATTCCTAAGTTTTGACGGTGGTTTGCTTGGAGAGTTACTGCTGCAGCCATTTGCAGGTCTTGTCCTGCTGCATAGGAGATCCTCGTATATCAGGGATGCAGGCCTTATCAAAGAATTTTTTCTTGTACAAGGACATTCAAGGAGTCGAATCCTTGATTAAGAATCCTAGTGAGATTAAAACTAGGTGCAGGCTGATGCATCAATGTGGCTGGAGGATTCTGGCTAAGCCAATCTATAATAACATTATTAGAACCTATAATATGCTCCATAAAAAAATTGAACTGGTGAAAAAATGCTTGCCACAGAACATATTTCCTACGACCATCTTTTCGACCATGATCTTTTTCTCTGAAGGTCAGAAATCTAGTACAATCAGTTATAATTACAAAATGTGGCAGATGTAGAAGTTTCAGCATAAACTTCTCTAAACATTTTTTCACAGCATAGATCTCTTTATCAGAGGAGATCCATTTCAATACATCGGAGCTAAACACACCACTAGCAAATTCACACACAAATTCTTTATTATCTACTATACAAACAAGTACTCCTCCCCATGCGAGGTCAGAGGCATCGGTGTAAACTTTCATTTGCTGAGACTTTGGGATGTGCAGTTCGGGTAAGGCAGCAACTTTGGATTTGATCTTTCGTACTGTGGCTGTGTGTTGTTCTTCCCAATGGAATGCTTTCTTTTTCTGGAGAAGAGTTTGCAGTATGTACCTGTCTTCACCAGAGTTAGGATAGAAACTGCTTAAATAATTTAATAATCCCAAAAAAGCCTGCAACTTTGGTTTATCAAGTTGCTCTGGAAAATCGATGACTTTTTCTTTTATGTGTGGCTGGACTTGCAGATTTAATTCTCAGATCACCATGCCAAGGAAGTTACATTCAATTTTGCATAACTGAATTTTAGTCTCTGAAAGGACTATTCCTGCAACTTGTGTCAGCTGAAAGAATTGGGAGAGATGAGTAGCATGCTCATCTAAAGAATTACTAAAAATAAGAATGTCGTTAATATATACACAAAGAAAATGAGAAGTGCTTTCAAAAAAATTATCCATATGTGCCTGATAATATGCTGGCACATTCATTAGGCTGAAAGGCATGACAGTCCATTGAAAGTGGCCAAAGGGGCAGCTGAAGGCTGTCTTGGCTCTATCTTCTTCTTTGACTCTTATCTGGTAAAAGCCTGACTTGTAATCAAACTGTGAGAAATACTTACAGGCTGCAACTTTCTCGACCAAGTAGCTTTTATCTGGTATTGGATATGGATATGGCTCTGTGATAGCATTTAATGGTCTATAATTGATGACCATTCTTTTCTTACCTCTTTTCTGTTCTGAATGCTTGTTGACCTGAAAGCGTAACAACAAAAAGGAGAGGTTGATTTTTCTATGAAGCCATTTGCTTCCAAATCTTTGATCTGTGCTTCCATATCTTCATAATCTTGAGCTGGTATAGGGATCTTCTTCCCTATCTTCATATGCTTGCCTTCAATTATTTTTATTTCCATTTGAGGCATAGCTTTGGACCAAAACTGTTGCGGGTTCTCGGAGCAGATAGAGGACTTGATCCTTTCTTCAATTTCTAGGATCTTAGCTAGGATTATTTCAGGGCTTTGAGTCATAGAGCTAGGGAACTGTTCTGTGGCATAGATTAGGTGAGGTATCCTAATCCTTTCATTCTCTATGGTGAACATGATGCTTTTTGCAGTAGCACCATAGGCTGTATATCTGTCAATAAATGATCCTCCTAGGAGGATGTCAATGGGCATCTTCTCTAAAGCAAAGAAATCACAATGAAAGATTTTATTTTGGATGCGAAGGGGCTGTTGATGTTTATAGTTTCTAGATGTAAAACTATTCCCCTGGACATCAATGCTCTTATAAGCTTGGTTCTCATCAAGTGTCTTCCAGTCATTGATGAGTTGTGGTTTTGCAAACGAAAGAGAAGCACTAGTGTCTACCTGTGCATCTACCAGTCTGCCATTTATTTCTAAGGTAAAAAATTGGGCAAATCTACCATTAATTAAATGGTTTAGATAGACAGGGTGTGGTAGTTCTAAGGAAGGAATATTGGTAAATACCAATTTTTGTCTTTCTAGATCCTGAATGATTGTTGGTTCAGGGTAGACTTTTTCTTCTGGTTCTGGTTCAGCTTCTTCTTCTTGGAGATTACTGCATTCACCAAGATAGTAATCTTGGTCAGAATAAAAAATGCTTCCGACTTCATCTTCTTCGTAACCATCATCCCACCGAGGATCTGCTGCTAAGACTGGTTCTTTAGCTGGTAGGATTTGTTCCCATATTGGCTCTCGTATTTCTTTTGGCAGCTCTCTACTGGTGAACTTGTTCTTTAACCAGGAGTCACTTGGCTTGAAAGAGCTTGGATATTGCACAGGAGGATGATCTATTTTGTGCATTGTGGGAGGTTGTCTCAATTGAGAGGGTTGTCTCCCTCTAGATGGTTCTCCTCTGGAGTATCCTCTTCCTCTGGGTTTTTCTAGTCGCTCAGGCACTTCATGGTGATGGCGTGACCAGGCTCCATATGCTTCATTAGACTAGATAGACCAATCATTGTGTCTAGGTCGGTAGTGTCTTGCACCATGTTGCATATTTGTCATTGGTTGTTCAAGCTCATCTGCAAGTGATTCAAGAGCTACGACATCTTCTACATCATCAAAGTCTTCATCTGGAAGATCTTCAAGTGTAGGCTCATAGATGTCGTCTTGTAGATACAAATCTTCATCTTCATCAATGATATCCCACCACGCTGCTGTGTTGGAGGAAAAAATAGCTTTAACAGCGGGATTTTTGCAGGAGCAATTGGGAGCAATATGGCCAGGTTTGTGACAGATGTAGCAAATCAGCTGCTTAGAAGGAGGATGAACAGTGCATCATTTCTTGAGGAAACGATGAGGAGGAGCATAAGAATGCTTTTTAGGGAAAGAGCGGCGGTGAAAGGAGACATGCTTACGGCACTGCTTCTGTTGGCGACGAGGCTATACAAATGGTTGGCAACCAAATGGGGCTGTTTTAGGGAACACTGGAGCAATTTGGGATGCTTGATGCTTACTGAGCTTTTGCATAGACTTAGTCTCAGAGACTAAAGTCATGATTTGCTACTTGGCAAAATCTATGACATCAAAAAGGGCTAGATCTTCGATCATGAGTCCTTTGAGGTCAATATATGACAGCACTCTGTCAATCAAGTTGTAAGGCATAGCATGCAAAAATTTTAACTTAATCTCAGTAGAAGCATAGCATCTGCTTTCATAATCCAATTGCCTAAATTGTTTGGCAAAGGCATCAAACTGTTTAAGGTCGCAGAGCTCCATCTTTAATAACCATTTTTTTGATTCGAGTTCGCAATTGCCAACTGGAGGAGCAAACTCATTAATTAATTAAAAAAATAATACTGCTAAAGAATCTGGCTGATTATGTAAATGCTCATATTGTTGTAGCTCAGTCATTGACTGCCACCATAAACTAGTGACACCCCCTAAAAATTTTGTTGCAAAGCAAGAGCTGCCAACTTGGTCAAGATGGGCTTGAATAGCAAGGACACGCATGGTATTACACCAGGCAATGATTTCATTTAAAGGATTCATCAAGTCATCTATATTTAAGTACCAAGGTTGCAAATGAATATGGGTTCATTGCATAAGGGTGTGACTGGGTGATCTTTTTATAGTTTTGAAATTGGAACCAAAAGAGACTGAACAGAATGGCTTTGAGGAAGATTCTGCCTTTTGGTCTTCTTTTGACAGCCAACTAAGACTATCTTCTAACAAATCTATTTTAGTATCAATGGATGATACTTTCTTTTCTATATTTTGTACAGTATCCTTGATGGATAGAACATCTCTACACAGATCATCAAAATTGTCTATGAAATGAGAATTGAATCTCGCAGTATAGTTCCTTTGCTTGAACTCGTTAGAGGGGTTCTCATATGTAGCTACAAAATACTGCATAGTACTTGCTGGTTGCTTGTGGACACCATTTTGTGGTGGCCATCTTCCTCCTCTATAGAGAGTAGTAGTATCTTCTATGTAGAATTCAATGTTGTCTTCTCTGGGAAGACTCATGAAAGTGCCTGGTAAATCATTTCCTTGATTTACCTCTTCATCTTCGATCAAAATATGACTGGTTTTGACAGATCTACGGGAAGAAGATGTAGATGGTCTTGTAGGAGAGATTCAGGAATTTACAAACAGGGATCTTGACAAGATATTGACAAATTTGCCATCACTATGGTGGATTGTGGCTTGACTCTTCATTTTGGGGGAAACATTTTTCAACCAGTCAAGTTTCCATTCATGAGGAATTTCAACTGCTTCAATATGGCCTTTTTGCAGTTGTACAGTTCCACTTAGCCTTCTGGCATAGGGCAAATTCTCAAGGATTTTGGGGTGGTTTGTATTGGTCATACTATAGACAACAGATATATTAATGGATGCATATTTGAATTCTCCAAACATATCTAGACCAAACAGAGATGTAAATAAACCCCAACAATCTAAAGATCCATGTTTAACTTCTCTACAACCTTTATCGCGGACTGCGACAGAGAGGTTGGGACAAAAATCAAAGCAAATAACATTGTCATCATTTAAATGGCCAAGGCTAGATAATTGATAGGAATTCTTAAAACTGACTTGGTGTCTATCACACAAAGCTAAATATATAATAGACTTAATATTGCTTGGAATCAAGGGGACTATATGAACACGGATTAACCCAAAATGTACAAATTTAACATCTTCATGTGACCTGATGTAATTAATTTCTTGCTCAGGCAACAGGGAGAGTAAATTTGTTTGGTAAGTTTTCTTTGGCTTATAACTGAGGGTTAATTCTACAGACTTGATTCTAGGCTTTAAAAAAGATAAATAAGTAGATGTATATAAAAAATTAGATTTTACTAGCTCAGATTTCTTATAGATCTGGGAAGCCTTAATAGCCAGAGGTTCAAACAAACTGGTTTCCTTTTCAAGATTTTCTTCAGTTACTTCAATATCGGGACAGTCCGATATTTGATCTGGGACAAATGGAGGGAGTTCATACATGCCTTCGAACTCAGATTCATTCATGATTTCTATGGTAGATGTGGATGGTGCTTTTCCGAATTCCATTGTGGGGAGATTTGGGTTCTGGTGTGCGAGAAATTTTTGATAAGGGAATAAGAGGATGCAGAGATAAAAGCTGCCTATGACAAAATGGATTAAATGGCCTAAGACTCGATGCAATAACTTTCCCAAAGAAATTTTCAAAGCTGAGAACTCAAAAGATCGATCCACAAAATAGGAAAATTGATTCACAACTTACAGTAATCTTGGCTCTGATACCAATCTTTTTCACATCAGTAGACGCCTCCAATCTTCCAGTATTTGATAGCTTGAAATAGCAGAAACCTGTGATAGTAGGCAGGGGCTGAATGGCTACGGCTTCACTATATTACTCACAAAAACTTATTACAATATCTTTGTTTCTATTTCAAAACTGTAAAAAGATCACCCAGTCACACCCTTATGCAACGAACCCATATTCATTTGCAATATAGTGAAGCCGTAGCCATTCGGCCTCTGCCTACTATCACAGGTTTCTGCTATTTCAAGCTATCAAATACTGGAAGATTGGAGGCATCTATTGACATGAAAAAGATTGGTATCAGAGCCAAGATTACTGTAAGTTGTGAATCAATTTTCCTATTTCGTGGATTGATCTTTTGAGTTCTCAGCGTTGAAAATTTCTTTGGGAAAGTTATTGCATCGAGTCTTAGGCCGTTTAATCCATTTTGTCATAGGCCACTTTTATCTCTGCATCCTCTTATTCCCTTATCAAAAATTTCTCGCACACCAGAACCCAAATCTCCCTACAATGGAATTTGAAAAAGCACCATCCACATCTACCGTAGAAAGCATGAACGAATCTATGTTCGAAGGCATGTATGAACTCCCTCCATTTGTCTCAGATCAAATATCGGACTGTCCCGATATTGAAGTAACTGAAGAAAATCTTGAAAAGGAAACCAATTTGTTTAAACCTCTGGCTATTAAGGCTTCCCAGATCTATAAGAAATCTGAGCTAGTAAAATCTAAGTTTTTATGTACATCTACTTATTTATCTTTTGTAAAGCCTAGAATCAAGTCTGTAGAATTAACCCTCAGTTATAAGCCAAAGAAAACTTACCAAACAAATTTACTCTCCCTGTTGCTTGAGCAAGAAATTAATTACATCAGGTCACATGAAGATGTTAAATTTGTACATTTCGGGTTAATCCGTGTTCATATAGTCCCCTTGATTCTAAGCAATATTAAGCCTGTTATATATTTAGCTTTGTGTGATAGATGCCAAGTCAGTTTTAAGCATTCCTATCAATTATCCAGCCTTGGCCGTTTAAATGATGCCAATGTTATTTGCTTTGATTTTTGTCCCAACCTCTCTGTCGCAGTCCGCGATAAAGGTTGTAGAGAAGTTAAACATGAATCTTTAGATTGTTGGGGTTTATTTACATCTCTGTTTGGTCTAGATATGTTTGGAGAATTCAAATATGCATCCATTAATATATCTGTTGTCTATAGTATGACCAATACAAACCACCCCAAAATCCTTGAGAATCTGCCCTATGCCAGAAGGCTAAGTGGAACTGTACAACTGCAAAAAGGCCATATTGAAGCAGTTGAAATTCCTCATGAATGGAAACTTGACTGGTTGAAAAATGTTTCCCCCAAAATGAAGAGTCAAGCCACAGTCCACCATAGTGGTGGCAGATCTATCAATATCTTGTCAAGATCCCTGTCTGTAAATTCTTGAATCTCTCCTACAAGACCATCTACATCTTCTTCCTGTAGATCTGTCAAAACTAGTCATATTCTGATCAAAGATGAAGAGGTAAATCAAGGAAATGATTTACCAGGCACTCTCATGAGTCTTCCCAGAGAAGACAGCATTGAATTCTACACAGAAGATACTACTACTCTCTATAGAGGAGGAAGATGGCCACCGCAAAAGGGTGTCCACAAGCAACCAACAAGTACTATGCATTATTTTGCAGCTACATATGAGAACCCCTCTAACGAGTTCAAGCAAAAGAACTATAATGTGAGATTCAATTCTCATTTCATAGACAATTTTGATGATCTGTGTAGAGATGTTCTATCCATTAAGGGTATTGTACAAAATATAGAAAATAAAGTATCATCCATTGATACTAAAATAGATTTGTTAGAAGATAGTCTTAGTTGGCTGTCAAAAGAAGACCAAAAGGCAGAATCTTCCTCAAAGCCATTTTGTTCAGTCTCTTTTGGTTCCAATTCAAAACTGTAAAAAGATCACCCAGTCACACCCTTATTCAATGAACCCATATTCATTTGTAACCTTGGTACTTAAATATAGATGACTTGATGAATCCTTTAAATGAAATCACTGCCTAGTGTAATACCATGCGTGTCCTTGCTATTCAAGCCCATCTTGACCAAGTTGGTAGCTCTTGCTTTGCAACAAAATTTTTATGGGGTGTCACTAGTTTATGGTGGTAGTCAATGACTGAGCTACAACAATATGAGCATGTACATAATCAGCCAGATTCTTTAGTAGCATTATTTTTGTTATTAATTAATGAGTTTGCTCCTGCAGTTGGCAATCGCGAACTCAAATCAAAAAAATGGTTATTAAGGATGGAGCTCTGCGACCTTAAACAGTTTGATGCCTTTGCCAAACAATTTAGGCAATTGGCTTATGAAAGCAAATGTTATGCTTCTACTGAGATTAAGTTAAAATTTTTGCATGCTATGCCTTATAACTTGATTGACAGAGTGATGTCATATATTGACCTCAAAGGACTCACGATCGAAGATCTAGCCCTTTCTGATTTCATGGATTTTGCCAAGCAGCAAATCATGACTTTAGTCTCTGAGACTAAGTCTATGCAAAAGCTCAGTAAGCATCAAGCATCCAAAATTGCTCCAGTGTTCCCTGAAATAGCCCCATTTGGTTGCCAACCATTTGTACAGCCTCATCGCCAATAGAAGCAGCACCGCAAGCATGTCTCCTTTCGCCACCACTCTTTCCCTAAAAAGCATTCTTATGCTCCTCCTCATCATTTCCTCAAGAAACGACGCACTGCTCGTCCTCCTTCTAAGCAGCTGATTTGCTACATCTATCACAAACCTGGCCATATTGCTCCCAATTGCTCCTCCAAAAATCCAGCTGTTAAAGCTATTTTTTCCTCCGACGCAGCAACGTGGTGGGATATCATTGATGAAGATGAAGATTTGTACCTACAAGACGACATCTATGAGCCTACACTCGAAGATATTCTAGATGAAGACTTTGATGATGCAGAAGATGCCGTAGCTCTTGAATCACTTGCAGATGAGCTTGAACAACCAATGATAAATATGCAATGTGGTGCAAGACACTACCGACCCAAACACAATGACTGGTCTATCCAGTCCAATGAAGCATATGGAGCATGGTCACACCATCACCATGAAGTGCCTGAGCGACCAAAAAAACCCAGAGGAAGAGGATACTCCAGAGGAGAACCATCTAGAGGGAGACAGCCCTCTCAACTGAGATAACCTCCCACAATGCACATAATAGATCATCCTCCTGTGCAATATCCAAGCTCTTTCAAGCCAAGCGACTCCTGGATAAAGAACAAGTTCACCAGCAGAGAGCCGCCAAAAGAAATATGAAAGCCAATATGGGAACAAATCCTACCAGCTGAAGAACCAGTCTTAGTAGCAGATCCTCGGTGGGATGATGGTTACGAAGAAGATGAAGTCGGAAGCATTTTTTATTCCGACCAAGATTACTGTCCTGGTGAATGCAGTAATCTCCAAGAAGAAGAAACTGAACTAGAACCAGAAGAAAAAGTCTACCCTGAACCAGCAATCATTCAGGATCCAGAAAGACAAAAATTGGTATGTACCAATATTCCTTCCTTAGAACTACCACAACCTGTCTATCTAAACCATTTAATTAATGGTAGATTTGCCCAATTTTTTACCTTAGAAATAAATGGCAGACTGGTAGATGCACATGTAGACACTGGTGCTTCTCTTTCATTTGCAAAACCACAACTCATCAATGACTGGAAGACACTTGATGAGAACCAAGCTTATAAGAGCATTGATGTCTAGGGGAATAGTTTTACATGTAGAAACTATAAACATCAACAGCCCCTTCACATCCAAAATAAAATCTTCCATTGTGATTTCTTTGCTTTAGAGAAGATGCCCATTGACATCCTCCTAGGAGGATCATTTATTGAGAGATATACACCCTATGGTGCTACTGCAAAAAGCATCATGTTCACCATAGAGAATGAAAGGATTAGGATACCTCACCTAATCTATGCCACAAAACAGTTCCCTAGCTCTATGACTCAAAGCCCTAAAATAATCCCAGCTGAGATCCTAGAAATTGGAGAAAGGATCAAGTCCTCTATCTGCTCCGAGAACCCGCAACAGTTTTGGTCCAAAGCTATGCCTCAAATGGAAATAAAAATAATTGAAGGCAATCATATGAAGATAGGGAAGAAGATCCCTATACCAGCTCAGGATTATGAAGATATGGAAGCACAGATCAAAGATCTGGAAGCAAATGGCTTCATAGAAAAATCAACCTCTCCTTTCTGCTATTACGCTTTCATAGTCAACAAGCATTCAGAACAGAAAAGAGGTAAGAAAAGAATGGTCATCAATTATAGACCATTAAATGCTATCATAGAGCCATATCCATATCCGATACCAGATAAAAGCTACTTGCTCGAGAAAGTTGTAGCCTTCAAGTATTTCTCACAGTTTGATTGCAAGTCAGGCTTTTACCAGATAAGAGTCAAAGAAGAAGATAGAGCCAAGACAGCCTTCAGCTACCCCTTTGGCCACTTTCAATGGACTATCATGCCTTTCGGCCTAATGAATGCGCCAGCATATTATCAGGCGCATATGGATAAATTTTTTGAAAGGACTTCTCATTTTCTTTGTGTATATATTGACGACATTCTTATTTTTAGTAATTCTTTAGATGAGCATGCTACTCATCTCTCCCAATTATTTTAGCTGGCACAAGATGCAGGAATAGTCCTTTCAGAGACTAAAATTCAGTTATGCAAAACTGAATGTAACTTCCTTGGCATGGTGATCTGAGAATTAAATCTGCAAGTCCAGCCACACATAAAAGAAAAAGTCATCGGTTTTCCAGAGCAACTTGATAAACCAAAGTTGCAAGCTTTTTTGGGATTATTAAATTATTTAAGCAGTTTCTATCCTAACTCTGGTGAAGACAGGTACATACTGCAAACTCTTCTCCAGAAAAAGAAAGCATTCCATTGGGAAGAACAACACACAGCCACAGTACGGAAGATCAAATCCAAAGTTGCTGCCTTACCTGAACTGCACATCCCAAAGTCTCAGCAAATGAAAGTTTACACCGATGCCTCTGACCTCGCATGGGGAGGAGTACTTGTTTGTATAGTAGATAATAAAGAATTTGTGTGTGAATTTGCTAGTGGTGTGTTTAGCTCCGATGTATTGAAATGGATCTCCTCTGATAAAGAGATCTATGCTGTGAAAAAATGTTTAGAGAAGTTTATGCTAAAACTTCTACATCTGCCACATTTTGTAATTATAACTGATTGTACTAGATTTTTGACCTTCAGAGAAAAATATCATGGTCGAAAAGATGGTCACGGGAAATATGTTCCATGGCAAGCATTTTTTCACCAGCTCAATTTTTTTGTGGAGCATATTATAGGTTCTAATAATGTTATTGCAGATTGGCTTAGCCGGAATCCTCCAGCCACATTGATGCATCAGCCTGCACCTAGTTTTAATCTCACCAGGATTCTTAATCAAGGATTTGACTCCTTGAATGTCCTTATACAAGAACAAATTCTTCAAGAAGGCCTGCATCCCTGATATACAAGGATCTCCTATGTAGCAGGATAAGACCTACAAATGTCTGCAGCAGTAATTCTCCAATCAAACCAACGTCAAAACTCAGGAATCATCACAATTGAAAGGCTCAATAGTGAATTCTTGTACCACCAATTCACTAAGCTACTAAAGCGACCACTATGGACGTGGCACATTCAGATTAGATCTACATTCAACGAACATTTGTATTGTTGGATTGCTCGGCATGGTCCACACCGCATCCACGAAGAACAAAACCATGATCAGGACACAGTTGTCCATACTATTATTCACCAACAGCTTGAATGGGAATCATATTTCCACTGCACTCCACGGCATACTCCATGTGAAGCGGGACCCCCAAATTGTTGACATTGGCATCTCCAAAGCACTTTTCAAATAAGATGCCTTTTTTAGCCTATATCTGAAGATGACCTTGTAGATGAAGCAGAAGACATGTTGGGTCCATAGCCTAGGATTCCATCTTCGCCATCATCATCATGTGGCTCCAATGCCTCGAATAGCATCTCACTGTAGACTTGCTTTCTAGCTGTAAAGCATGATGGGATTGACACTGCCTTGCCAGCGAGCAGGCAGGACCGCCCAAAAATTGCTATAAATAAGCCTCTCTGCCTTAGTAGGATCATCAAAAAAATTTCAGTGTGAAAATCTAGTAGCCTTGTAAAAGAGTATGATCTTCACTTGCCCTTTTCAAAGGATCCTGTGAATCAGAAATTGAAACAAGGATATTGTAATAAGTTTTTGTGAGTAATATAGTGAAGCCGTAGCCATTCGGCCCCTGCCTACTATCGCAGGTTTCTGCTATTTCAAGCTATCAAATACTGGAAGAGACCTAGACTATAGCATTAGACCCTCAAGTGTCATATTTTCAATGATCCTATCCTTTCACTAAATGAAAGATAGATCCAATTTAATGACACTATCCCAATCCTACACAGTTATTTTCAACCTCTGTCTCAGTCATATCAATCTAATTTTAAGCTAAGTTACATTTTCCCTCTTTCATTACTATTTTTAGAAAGCTATAAAAGTCAAAAACATTATACAAATTACTAATATAATTATTGAAATATTATTTAATGATTTATTATTATAGAACCTTAACTAAATTAGGAATAAAACTCCAATATTCCTAGAATAGTTAAATCACCTTCACACCATAACTAGGTGTCATAGTAGCTTTAATGCACTTAGTAAAATAGTTAGTCATAATAATGATATACCTTGCTTTATAGAATTTTATTGGTGGATCGATTGATATGACAAAATCAATGCCATATTATTCTAAAATTTTCCTAGCTAACAAAGGCTACAATGTCATTCCATCTTTTTGTAATGTTTTACCCATGCATTGGTAGACATCAAAATGTTATGCTACTTTGTATGCATCCTGAAAGAGATTTGGCCACCATAACCTACTATGTAATAACTTCATAGTAGTAGCTTCTCTTGAAAAATGTTATTATATGACTCCTTGATGTGCCTCCTATAACATTTAAGGTCATTCATGTTCTATAACAACCCTATTCATAACTTCTTCCTTCCCTAATGATATAGAATCATATTGATTATGGTGTATGGTAGAGCTCTAGTAACAAACTGCTTCTTGTCATGTTCCTAATAATGCATAGGGAAGACTCCTTGTTCGAGGAATTTGGTAGTTTCTTCAAAAAAATTAGGAATCATAGAAATTAAAAAAAAGGTGAGCATAAAGAGAGTCTTTTTATAATTCTTTTGGTTCTTGACCATTAGGATTGTGGTTAAGATGATTTGGTACCATGTTCTCTCTACCTAGATTTACATTAATACATAATTAGAAATCCTAAAATAACATCAATCATCGAGATATGTATCCTCTAGAATCAAAGTTTTGAAAATGTATCATAGGGCTTGATGATTAGTGATTATTAGAATAGTGTCACAAGTAGATACTATCAAAAAATTTATAGTACAAAAATGATAGCTAATGCTTCTCATTCAGTGGTTGTGTAGTTCTTATATGCATTAGATAGTTTATGATTGGAAAAGTGAATAAGATGGTAGATTACAACATCTCCTAGTTGTGCAAGCATAGCACCAATTATGATACCCAAAACAACCACATGTACTTTAAAGGGATTACTTCAATCTAAAAATATGAGGATGGGCATAGTAACCAATATCTATTTTAGCTCGATGAAGGCTTCTTGGCACTTTGAGGTCTAATCAAACTTTACATTTTTATGTAGTAGGGATTCCAATGGAGATGAAATATCTACATATCCTTTGATAAAATTTAAATAATAGCCTATATGGCCCATAAAATATCATACTTTAGTAGAACTTATTGGGGGAGGCATACTCAAGATTACTGTAATTTTTGCCTTATCTACTAGAATGCCTTCATTGCATATTACATGTCATAGAAAAAAAAAAGGTGTAAAGAATAGAAATTTATTTAAATTAAATGCAATGCATATAGATTGACATCTTTCTAAAATTAGGTATAACTTAAACAAATGTTCTTTGAATAAGGAAAAGACTATCCAATCATCAAGATAGACTTCTAGGAAGTCATGAATGAAAACCTTAAATGTAGTCACCACTACATGAAAGAACACCATACGTGTGTTATTAAGGCCAAAAGGCATGAAATTATATGCAAAATATCCCCATTTCATGTCAAAATTCATTTTGGATCTATCTTCTTCTATGATGGGTATTTGATGATAGCTACTAAAGCCATCTATGAAATAGTATACTTCATGTCTTGTGATAGACTCCAAAACATCATTTATGAAAGGAATTGGGAATGTATCATTTACATGGGTATAATTCAAGATTTGATAATACCCACATAATTAGATTTCACCTATCTTATTTAGATGTATTGCCATGGGACTTACCCAATCTGTCTCTACTACTAGATAGATTATTCCTACATCCTGCATCTTATTGAGTTTAGCCTTCACTTACTGATTCATGTTTAGATTTAGCTTATATGGTTACTTTTTTAGGTTATATGCAATCCTTTAGTTTGATATGCATCTCACCTATAGATGGATCAACTCCTTGGACCTTTGACAATTTAGTGGGAAATACTTCTTAATAATCCTTTAGAAGTTATAAAACTTTAGAAAATTTAGCTTCTATCCAATAATCACCTATATTCACCAATATTAGAAGCTCTACAATCCTAATGTTTTCTACATGATTTTTTGATGGGATACTGGTAAATCTTATGCTTTTATTCATCAACATATTCATGTATCCTCCATTTCCCTTCCTATTATAGAATTTTTATGCTACACAACTTGTCTTCTTAAGTAAGTTCTACATTAAGGTCCTTTAGGGGTTTTACTGGTCATTCAAATTACAAAATAATCAATCAAATGTAGATAAACATCAAAATCAAAATCCTCAATGTCCTCTTCTTCATCTTATATTCAGTGGCATGGTTGCATAAGATATTATTCTTATTTATTGGTAGTTTTATATCTTTGTAATGCAAAGTTGAGATCAAAGGCTCTGTTCTTCTATGCAGTGGATTCCAATATGGTGCTTAAGTCTTTCGCATACCTATGGCATAATAATTGTTTGATTTTAAGCATTACATTGTGAATCAAAAGGTTTTCATCTTTAAAAATAAATGTTTGAATGAAATCAATTTGGACCTATGCTTAATGCTTTGTTTCCCTTCTTCACTCTTGGTGCATATACCATTCTGATGGTAATAGAGTAAGTGTATAATGGAAAACATAAACCCAGTGCTTTGGTAACACACATGCCTTAGTCAAGACTTCAACACATTTATGAATATTAATTTTAGGATACTCACCTTCTTAGAATAAAGGCCAATTGTTTTGGATGAACTATGATAGCTAGAACCTACTAATCCTGAGCTCACAAACATCATCCCACTCAAGTTGGTCATTTCAATGAATTACCTACCATGTCACATCAAATATCTTTAGAGCATAATTCAAAGCACTAACGCACAACCTAATAGTAGGTACATAAAATTATAAGCTTATAATTAAGTCATTGATATCCTCAATTTCATAGTACATAAGAAGTTATCACTCATGCATAAAGACCATTTTTATCGATCAGAGTTCATGATCACCTCAGGCCAAGTTGAGTAAGTGTGTGTCTGAGTCTCCATTGATAGATGAAGTTGTTTCCCATGGTAAAATGCATTCTCTAGTGGGATATATATAGTCATACATATGATCATAGATATGATAGAAGAGGTTAACTTTTGACTGAATAAGGGATTTTACAGACATCAGTGCACAATCATTTATAACAAACTAGTTTGCCAAAAAGTGTGTAACTACTAATTTGGGCCTCCATTGTTCTGATGTCTTTAGTTTTTGGGTGAGTAATGATTGTAGCTAGGGTTTAGTATGCTCATTCAATAGGTTATAATCAATTACACATAGGGATTTTAGATTTTCCTTTGAGTTCACATTCATATAATTGGTTTCTTATGCAACATATGGAAAATCTAGTTCAATTAGGATTATGAAAGGTTTGTGTGCTCTATTCAAAGGAATGAAAATAACCTTATCTCCTTGGTGTGCCTCTAATTGATTCTACACTATGTTAATAGTCATCTAACCATTATATGCCCATTTTTTGTTGATCAGTGTAGGGTAATGTGTTTCTACCATATCACGTTGATTATTTCAAAGTCACCTCATAGGGTCAATTATGCAAAATTAATCTCAACATCTTCTAGTTTCATAATAGGCTCAACCCTTTCATAGTTAGCTAATCTCAAAGTTACTAGACTATAACTTAATAAGTGATCATCCAATAGCTTCCCATATAGACCTAGGAGTCATGTTGACTATGATCAAAGACAACATCTGGAATATCATAACCTATAACCATAATATCAATTCATGCATCTACATCCTAGGGCTTATTCGATTTGATGTACTAGACTATAATTTTTATCTTCTATTGTCTACATTATACACACTCCAGTAGATTATGTAGTAGGTTTGTGATGTTCTACAAGATTTCTTTATTATGCATTGTGCTTAAAAATTTTAGAAGATCTATCAGCATAGTGAGAACTCCATCGTGATTCATAATACACATAATTTGGCCATACATTTGTGCATTGATTTTTGAAACATCTATTTTAGTGGTGTTTTGATGTTGGATGTTTTTAGCATCTATGTAGCTTCATACATGAGTCCCTTTCTATATTTGGGTCTAGGTATTTATCCTATTTTGTTATTCATATTCCCTGATATTGAGGAACTTCAAGCAGGTGCAAACCTTTTTATTTATGTTATTGTCAGTGATAGCATTCAAGAATGTATTATCCTTAGGCTATGCATTCACCATATTCACATTTTAGATGGCCTTATCCTTTCTTTGCTTCTGCAATAGATAACAATCTCCTATGTCATGTTAATTAGAGATTCTACAATATGCACAATAAGACTATCTTTTAGGATTCATAAGACAATTTCATTGTACATGATTGTATTCTCCACACAAGTAGCATTACATAGGAGGCCATTGATATTTATTCCCTCTACCAGCTTGGTAACCTCATTTATATCCACCCCTATTTCCTCTATTTGATTGATATCCTCTTATATACCCTCCTTGTTATTGTAAAGTGTTCCAATGTTGGTGCTACTAGTTATTATCTCTAATTTTGAATTGTTGTTGCATAGCTAGTGGGGTCCAACTTGTTTGTTATTGCTATATCATGGTTGAATTATAGGGTGCTGCATAATATTACTATGGAGATGGTGGTGCAAACTTAGTCAAGGAGGGGTCCAACCTACTAGACCTTAAAGATGGTATTGTGGCAAACTAGGAATCCATTATAGATCTATTTAGGTCAAACAACCTTTATTGACCTTGGGGCCTAGAATTATCTACTTTATCAAGGATATTTTTTTTATAGTGATGGAAAAGACATATTTTCTAATGCCTTGAGATCCTAAAAAGCCCTACAATTATTTTCATCATAATTTATTGATTTACAAAAATTGTAATATAATTCCTATAGACTCTTGACGTATAAGTATAGAAGATGGCACTACATTGTTACATGCCTCACTACTCGATAGATTTCAAAAAATTCTATCTTTATCTTAAGATAATTATTATTTAAATTTCCTTTCTTTCTACACTCCATACACCATATATTAAATTTAGGTTTATCTACCTCATGGTATTGCTCCATTCTCTTTATAAAACCCTATAGTGTATTTTCAATCTTATAATTGGCAACAAGAGCTTATCCATAATCTTTAATTTATTTTATGCATAGGGAAATAACTCTAGCATCTACTTTTATAGCATATTGAGTATGTGAAGTGGTAAACCTAATTCTAGAGTGTATTTATTTGATGAACCACATAGCTTTGTCTTTGTCTATTAAGGTAAATTCTACCTTATTCATCACATTAAAAAATATATGGTCATAGTCACAGACTAATTCTCTAGACTTTTATCTTATCTATTTCAAATCTTAAATGGTCTAGCTTATACATTTATTTATCTTAAATTATATTATAAGATAGTTCTTAATGTCTTATATATTTTCTCATTAAATGTATCTTTAGTATATGAACTCAAGCACTCTTCCAGATAGTACCCTTACTAACTATCACTTTTTAACAACATCATTAGTGATTCCCTTAGCTTGCCATCTCATCTCATAGGTTAGCAGGTATTATTTAGGGTATATAGACCCATCATAGATTGCTAAGTTTATGAATCCTCCTAGATGACACATTGTGTAAACTAGTGTTGATGGAATCTCCTACATAGATGTTGCAATAAGAGATTGCATTTTGGGTGGTCCTTCTTATGTACTACTCTGTAAAATAGGCAATTCAATGTGCACATTATGTTCTTATGTGCTTCCCCCTTATTTTTTATTGGTTTCAATAAGACCTATGGCCTTCAAAGACTTTATAATTGATCTTGTTTGAATTTTGGTACCCTAATGATGCACTTTCTCTGAAAATGGTCCCTCCCAACTATTATGTTCCTATCTGCCTAGATAAAAACTTCTTATATAAAGTAAAAGATTGGGATATGGGGATGTGTGCTCATTTAATTCATGCTTAGTTATTATGGATTCTTCTTATACTACAATTAAACATATAGATAACCTATAACTATGTTTTATTTCTTTCCATAATTTTTTTTCTTCTAATAATACCCAATCTTGTAGCTATGCACTTCATCTATCATCTATCTGCTCTACTTCTAAATTATTCTCAAATTATTCTTTGAACATCTCATCTTCATCACTTCATTCTATCTACCAGCATTCATCATCTTATTTCTTCAAATTTCATCCTTCTCTATCATCTTGCTTATCATGTCTTCTTACTTATTCATCATCTAATTTATTTCTACTCTTACCTCAACTCATAGTTACTTGGGTGTTATTATGTTTATTAAATCTATTTTATTGCAATAGTTTAAATTATAAATCCATACTTTTATTCCTTCATGTGTCCATTAAATATTCAATTTCAATCCTTTCTTACTCATCTAACCATCATTCACCATCATGTTGCACACACCCCCATATGCTTGAGGTGACTAGTCCATATTGGCTAGAGTAGGCACCGTGGCCTTATCCATA
Organism: Torreya grandis; assembly: GCA_037957365.1. NCBI lineage: Eukaryota > Viridiplantae > Streptophyta > Pinopsida > Cupressales > Taxaceae > Torreya > Torreya grandis. The sequence goes on along the minus strand of JARHVA010008029.1, from coordinate 103,925 downwards.
ACCAATATATTAATAAAGAGAGGTAGTTATTGAAAAAAAAATCCTCTAATTCCTTAGATAAATAGGTCTTATGCATATTTAAAAGGTATATATCCCTATACTACAACCCAAGAGTCTATTCCTCTCATCTAGTCAGTATCTAGTTTCTATAATTGGTCTATCTTTTCTTCAATCTAGGTAATTATTTATTTTGTTCTAGGATTAAAGTAATAGTATTATAATCTTATCAACCAATTAGCTAGTATTTCAAGTAATTCAAACCAAAAAAAATTGTATATCTCTCCACATATATTCTCTTAAATGATTTCACTTGTGGTAAGACCGGCCTATTTACATTCTTATTCTATGAAATTTCATACTTTTTGGTTTAACCACATATTAATGTCTCTCTACCATGGTAACCATCTTAGCATAGTTTCCTTAAGAAGGAGTGTTTTCATGCTCATCATACCATTATTAGTAGAGGTTCTTGTACCATTAGAACATTCTAAGGATGAGGATATCTAAGTTTTACTCAATTTTATAAGATAGTATAGATAATTTATATTCAGCATGGAGAACAAAATCATAACAAAGATGAATTATCATGTGTTAGATAGGAATGAAGAACATATAGTACTTTATCAATGTTTGTAGAGAATTTGAAGTAAACTAGATAGAAATAAGATAAAAATTAACCATGAAAGTGCATGCAAGGAACGAAATAAGAAGTACAATAGGTAACCATAACCAAATAGTCTATATTGATCTAAACAAACATCTAACTCTATTCTTCATATAAACATATATATATATATATATATATATATATATATATATATATATATATATATATATATATATATATATAGTCATTTGCAATCTCTGACATTCACATTATTCTCATACTTGGCACTAAAAGAGGAGTCTGTTTCTCTTCTAATCCTATTAAAATTCATGGAGGATGGGACAAAATATACATAAACAATTGAATACATAATGAATGAATATTAAAATAATATCCTGCACAACTTTACTATCTGATTTCTTCTTCTAATTATTCCTTGAAGTATAATATATATTTTTAGATTATACAATACAATGATGATAGTAACAATATGTATAATTGTCATATTTCTTGGGTAATGGTCATCTCATATCAACCTAAAATGGGAGAGGATTACATATGTGGTTATATTCTAATTAACTTGGGTAATATGGAATGAGGAGATTGAGGTAATAGTGAAAATTACCTCTAAATAGAATCCCTAACAAATCTTTACATCTTTTTACACCTTAGAAATGTGGTCTAATAATAAATTAAGTATTTCTATCCTTAGGATATTTAGAAGTCCTACTTCCATATTTATTCCTAAAGTAAAAAGAAATAAACACATGACCATTAGAAAGAGACATTATCTGGCACACTTCCCTTCTATGAAAACTCTAAGAGGCTTAGCATTATTAGAAAATGGTAAAATTTTACAGTACCAAGTGGTTTTGTGAATATATATGTCACTTTTTCATCTATAGGAAAAACTATAGATCAATATCACCAATTAGGATTTTCTCTCAAATAAAATGCACATGAAATTTAATATGCTTAGTTCTTTGGTGTTGCACTAGAATTTTTATAGAGCTACACAACTTTGGTTATCACATAGAAAGGTGTAACTATGAGAAACATCTAAATTGATTTTTTCTAAAAAACTTCACATCCATATATATTCTTAAAAACTTCCATAGCACTTTTATACTCTACTTCCATAAAATACATAGAAGCAATAGGTTACTTTTTGTTGCTCTAAGTGATAACACCTACTCTAACCCTAAACACATATATAGAAGTAGATTTGTGATTTATAGTATCACCAGCATGGTCAACATTATAATAACCATGTAAATTAGAACTATCAATGGAAAAATAAAATAAGTCAAAATTTATAATTCCTTTGGTATACCAAAGTATCTATTTTGCTAATTTTCAATGATTCAAATATGGATCCTACATGACTCTATAAGCAACACCTATAACATATAAAATATATTTCCTAATAATGCTATATAAATAAAACTAACAACAAGTTATCTATAAAGTGTGGGTTTATTTTTGTCACACATAGGTTTTAGACCAAGATTAACACCAAATTCAATATTAGTCAATTTAGGCTTACAGTCAAGCATATTAAACATAACAAATATATTATGTGCACACTGAGTTTGAGAAATGTTTTATCAAATTTGGGATTTGTGTGAAACCCCTAAATGATAAAAATACTACAAAAAATTAGGAGAATAATATAAAAATTATAAAATTCACTAATTTAGAACTAACACATTCTAGAAACTTATTAAAACTAGAAAAGTGTAATGGGAAAACAAAGACTTAGCTGGAAACTATATCTTTGAGAGGAATTAACTTATGATATTTGTTATGCAAAGAGGTCTAGTGACTAGAATCAAGATTATGGCATTATATCTAAGACTAGATAATACTAATGGGAAGAAGACACTAGAGGAATGGTTAGCATGTCTAACCTAGGGTGTTATTATCCTCTTGCATAGAGGAAATTAGGGGTTTTGGCTTATTTTTACATTCATCTATAGAGCTTGTATCTAGTCTAGTATCTTATAATCAGTTATGAAGATCAATGTGTAACTAATTTTCATTAAAAAACCTAACTCCTTCACATGTAAAGACTAGTGCAAATAAATGGGGAAAAGGGAATCAATGGTTAAATTTGGGTGAGACATCAACACCCCAAGTGATGAGTGTTTACTACATAATAATACTTTGAATAGGTATCAAACTTTATGTAGTTCTCCCATGCTAGAGTGGTGTGTGAATAAATTATGCAATATGCTAGATGTTGGTTCAATACTAATGCAATTAAGTGTTAATATTGTGACATATAATATGTATTAAAACTTGAGCTCTAGGTTACTATGGTTGTATGAAATGAAAATTGAGATAAATAGGTATTATGTCCTAAATGTGCACATGTGATTCTGGTGCTTTTCAATGTGGAAGCCTCTTATATTAAAAATGGTTTGAAAAATGTTTATATAGTCATATAATTTAAAATACTTCAAATGGGGCTCATTAGGTACATGGGAAAACCTTAATATAGCTTTGAATTAATAAAATTAGTATTTATTTGGTGTAAAGATAGGAAAGGGGGAATGACACCAGAGAAGTGCACTCCCATCCCCCAGGGAACTCCTAACCAATGGGTTATTTTAAAATATTGAGGGTTAGGTAGGGATTAAAATATATCTAAGGTTTATAAGGATAAAATCAAGTTCATTCAAGGGTCATATATCAACTTAGAAGAGTATGCAAGGTGGTTTAAATTGATCAAAAGGGGCCATAATATATGTCTAGATATAAGTGTGTAAAAGAGTTTTCACAATTTCATGATTTTAGTTTAAAATTTAATTGATATGTATACATTTATCCCCATTTTATTATAGTAATTCAATAAAGTGAAAGTACTAGAGTAAAAGTATAAGGAGTGTAAACCTAAACATACTTGTGGGAAGGAGTCCTAGATGTAGGCAACAATGTTGAATTATGATCCACACAAAACCTGAAGTGAAACATATGCAATATCAGTATTTACTTAATATAAATATCAATAAGTAAAATAGAAAAAAACTAGATAGTGATAAGGAATGAATACACCTATTTAAGTAAATAATTTTTTGTACTTTTTCTAGTGCAAAAATTGGAGTGAAAACTGATGATTATGGATGGATTATACTGTACATTCCCTAAACCTCATTGATAATTAGGTGTGCTTAAGAACTCAAGGTGTATTTTAATTCATCATAGTCATCCCATAGTAATGCATTATCTTGGGATCCATGTCTGAATCCTTATATATATGTAAAACCTTGTGTAGATACTGGTTCAAAAGTTAGTATAGATACTAGTAAAAATAGTAAACCAACCATTTCATATGGAATAAGGTTTAATTATAGTGAAAAAATGATATAAATACTGAGTATAATATGTTTATAATGTATACAACATGGAGAATGACATGAATCATAATTGAATCTATGAAACTGGTGAAAAAACTAAGTAATGAGGTAGCAATGTGCTACACACATGCCCCTAACTGATATCCAATACATATAGATTTTGATACCAAGTAAAAAGTTCATGATTTTGAGAAGAAAATTGTGTCCCAAACTAGAATACAATTTCATGCATGATTGACCCCAAACTAAGCAAATCTAAGATAAACTATGTAATTTTGATTAATTATGAAAATTGAGACTGTGAAACTATTGATTATTAATATGAGTAGATTAAGATTTTGAGATTTTTATGTAAATGCCTATTTTGAGGTATTTGAACATTAACATTGGGAAGGAAACAAGAGTAGTGCTCTCCTATCCAATGTGGCATTCCTATCCAAATTGACTTTCTATGTGTTTTTTGAGCCTAAAATTATGTCAACTATGTAATCACTATTAAATATCATCTATGTATTGATTTGGGAAGCCTGGTTCTAAGATAAATCTCTATGAATACCCCCATTTTGAGGTGATTTTTTGAGCTTGTGTAAGAAAAATAAAAATAAAATGTTATGCATTAGGTTGTTATAATGTAACATTATAAATTCAAGTAAAATTGGCATCATTATGTATGCAAATTGAGCATAGTAATAATTTAAGATGCATGTAAAAAATAAGCATTCATAATAAGTGTGTTGAGATAGATGTGATAATGAAGCATATAAATAACTAAGAAATTGAGTATATAACATTGAATGGAACTAATTAGAGGGGAATACATGGTGTCCATCATGGCATTATAAGGGGTTGGGTGAATGATTTCCATCATGATATCCAAATATGAGAAAAGAAGTAGGAAAAGTGTCATGTCCATCATCCACACAATTAAAGAGAACATGCATAACACACAAAGTATATAATAGAAGGCCAAAGGGACAAAAAATGAACATGTTCATTTTTCACTCACTCGAATATAAGACATGTACAAATTCATGAAAAAATGTCTTCACATGAATACAAGGAAATAATGTAGGCTTAGAGCCACATAAAAGGACATGTTCAAATGTATACATGAACTAATAGAAAACACACACAAGGAAATGTTAAAATGTCCTCACATGCATAGAATCATAGATATAAATTCTTGGGGTCACTTGGAAATGACATATTCAAATGTCCTTAAACAAAACAAATAAGTACATACAAGATATGAAACTAAGAAAAGAAATATAAAAAGCATGCATGATTATATATTCTGATCAATAAGAGCTAAGTTGTATTATGATCACTATTCAATAATTGAGATGGGTAAATAGTATATCACAAGGTTAGTGAGTGAGCAATATCATAATATGTAATACAACATAAATTATTGAGTGTGTGAGTAAGATAATGTGATAAAATAAGGATAAAACATGTGTTTATCATGCCCATAGTGAGCTAGCTGATGAATGTGCATATTTTAGGAAGCCTTTGTGAAGTCTAGAACTACATAGTCATAATCTGATCTCATTAGGATAAGAGTGGGGTTAGGGACACTAGAGTATTGTGATCCTATCCTCCATAATGCTCCTATCTAAATATAGTTTCTGAGTGTCTAATAGTAAAATAACCAATAATTGGGTTTGTAAATGATGTCTTATGTAATTTTGAATCACTCATATACATAGGGAAGGAAGCATGATATAAAACTAGATAAACATATATATATATATATATATATATATATATATATATATATATATATATATATATATAAAATACTATTCACAACTAAATTGATGTATGATAAAGTATATATAAGCATGCATAGGCCCTAATTTTTTTATTTTCTATAATATTTGTCTATTTTTGAATTTTTTAAATATTAAATTAACAAAGATAAAGAGGATACTAACCAATGACTCCCTTAATAATCTTACCATCAATAGATAATGTATTGAAAATCAAGAGTGTCATGAAACTGTGTAGTTTGTCTTTCATTTCCATGTTTATATTATGTATAATTAATATCATCAGAACATACCAATATGGATTGTGGTAATCATCATTTGGATTTTTAACTCATGAAATTCCACTCTTATCTTTTATTGTATCTTGACATGAATAAGGAATATTCCCACACTATAGTATTGACTTTCTCAATTTATCTTTTGAAATATGTATTGTGTCATGTTCCTTTACTGATATGCCATTACTTGTATATGTTTCTGTGTTAGTTAAAAGTATGTTTTTTTATGTTTCTTTGTCTCTAAATGTTGCCCTTATTTGGAAAAGGATGTGACCTATGCAAATTTTATTGTTATCAATCATTGCTCCAATTTAATTTTACCATGATCCTCTAAGAACAACATTATAGGCACTTGAATTTGAAATAACATGAAATTAGGAAAGAACTCTTTTGAAGTAAAAGAAAATTTTAAATTAATTGATCCCATACATTGTGTAAATGCTTGAGTTTTATCCAAGTGTTTATGCTCATTTCCAAGAGATGTAAGAAATGACATATAACAAAAATTGATTTCTTGATATTCCTTAACCTTAATATCTATAAATTGCTCTCCATCTATGTGAGTAATAATAGTGAAAGTGTATTGATATGAGGAAAAGATTTGAATTTCCCATTTTATAACATAATTTTCAATTGTACATTTTTTAGGTATTTCATGATTTTGACTTTATTTTGTTAGAAATCCTCTCTTAATAATTTTTTTTTGCTTATTTTGACTTTGATTTAGTAACTTATCTTGTGGAAATTTCAATTTTGCTTTTTGTAACTTTTGTAAGCTTTGCTTTTCAAATTACTATTTTTATAATTGCTCTTTTTCATATTGTGCCTTTTTTACTCTTGCTTTCTCTAACTTAGCATTTTTACCTTTTCTTGTGTTAATTGGTCCTTTTCAACCTTTTATAACTTTGAATTGTCATTTGGTATCCATTTTTATACTAATTATAATTTAATCACTTGTTTTTTGGGAGATGCACTCATAAGGTGAGTGAGTTTATTAAGTGATTTATTAATGATAGCATCACCACTATCAATTATATTTTTTATTTTATTTTTTAAATCCAAAAAATGATCTGTATGATGACCTTGAATTATAGATATGCATAATAGTATTTTGATCTCCTCAGTGGATATAGAGAAGGTAGTTTGATTAACTTATTTTTAATCATTTCCTTTACAATCTCACTAGAAATATTATTATCCAATTGCATACTTTTTTAATCATTTATTTTAGATGTATTTTTTTTAGTTTCTCATTTGTATATGAAACCTTATTAGGCATGATATTTATAGATGAATATGTACATACATAATCAACACTATAATATTATGGATTATTTGTATATGTAATTTGATGTTCTAATAATGTGGTCTTTGCACTAAAAATTAATTTTAATTTTTTAACTCTACTATTAACTTGCCCATATTAATTATTTTATCTTTTAGAGCCTCACAAGAACAAGGCCTAGGTGCTTTAGATTAAACATTCATACATACAAAATAAATGGGAGATGTGGGAGGTGGAGGGGTTTGAAGAAGGATACGTTGGTTACCTTTATTTGACACTATAATATGGGATAGTTTACCTCTTGGGATAGTGATAGCATAGAACTAATTTGTCACATCCTGATTTATCTCTAAAATTAATAACCTTTTGGGTCCATGTATTTTCATGGTTATTATTTGATTAAATACTACTTGGTTGAAATATATTTCATATGATGATTATGGGACAATTATATGTTTCTTAATTTACATGATTTATTAGCTATGGGGTTAGATGTACTTTCATATTCTATATTTGATGACCATGTTTATTATCTTATACAAAAGTATTTTGTGGATTATATATATGTTTCAGGATAACTACCTTCATTATTATGATGTGCATGTAGGACAAATCCATCTCTCAGACTATCATGGAGGGAGGGAATCATCAGAGAGGGTGGTGTACATAGAGGCATTAGGGAATGATAGAGATAAAGACTAGAAACCCATGCACACACCACAATAAATTAACATGTTTTATGTTAATTGATTGATTTTGATAGTTATAGTATGTCTTTGTGTTACCTACATTTAAATGATCTTTAATATGCTTTCTAATATGATATTGATTGTTGTTTGATGATCATGTTGATTTAAATGTGTGATTTTACTAATCTTCTTGTGTTATTTATTTAATGAAAGAGTGAATTTATGCATATATTATATGACTTACCATTGTCTAGAATATAGATGTGTATATTATAAATAATGCTTTGTTGGATTCATAGTTGTAGGTATTAGATAGATTCTAATACTTTGCTTGATTAGTTATTAATTAATTATCATACTTAGAAGATTATTATTATTTATAATAATTTCATATCCTAAATAAATATAAATAGTTTCACTATTAAGTGATAAAATGAAACATCATTATATTTAATTTAGTGTTGACTAAATTTCAATTATTCATATAGTTAAATAATGATTATATTGTTTTCATGACTAGGTAAAGTCATAGTGTTAAATAATGTGTTTATGATTTATAATGAGGGTTGTGATTAGTTGAATTAACACTGGAATATATAATGTAGATAGACTTGTTAAATTCAATGTTATTTTAATAACCATCATGTATATCAACATTTTCATATGGAATTATAAGTTTTGATGAGTTTTTATAAAGTTGATACATGGAAATTATAGGAAATCAATGTTAGTGTTAGTAAAGTCAACAAACATGCATAGTTAGAAGGGGATAATATAATTGTTACTTTATTCTTCTAATAATTCAAAATTTAGAGGGTATATTACCATTGAATTGTGATATAAAAACCATTATATGAATGGGAGGTTTTCTACATGAGAAAATGGTGGTAAACTGTTAGTTTTATTGAGTTATTCTTGACATGCATAGTTTAGTCATTATTCGGCCAATGAATTAGGAAAAATTCATGTGGAAATAAATGGCATGGAATAGAATACAATAAAGTTTAAGGATTCCTATGAGGTCATGAGATACAAATGGATATAATGGCATAGTAGGCAAAAGATAAAGAGGGTATTTTGACCTATGAAGAGAAAACAAATTTTAATTCCTTGGCATATAAATATCTCTTTCAGGTTGGTGGTGTATCTAAAATACATGTTTGATAGTTTGCATAAATTTTGGTAATGAATTTATAAAAGGGTTTAGATAGTTTTAGTTAAATTAAAATTATAAAAAATGGGCTAAATGTAGGGCCCTATAGATGGATCGACCATCCACAAAACCCTAAATACAACGTATAAAACCCTAATTGAATGGCTTGAGTTTTTGTGTTCTTACATTGCTATATAGAATACCTCAAGGAATTTTTTTGTGTTTTTATACTTGATAAAATTTTGGAGAACCCTAGGAAAATACTTCAGGCTATAACTATTTCTTTAAATGGGTATTTTAATTAGACTCAGTACAATCTTGGACTTAGTATTTTATGTTGAACTAGTTTGGATATTTAAACATTTATAAATAGGCTTAAATATGGAACCAATATAGGGTATGATGGTAAAATTGGGGGACTATAACCTTTGTTTAGAAAAATATAGTTTTAAATCCTTTCTTGTTATCGAGAAATGGATTTAATGAATTTTATATTGGGTTATAGTTTATCAAATATGGGTAGGGATTTGAATGTGTCTAAATGTAGTTGGTAGAAATAGATGGAAATTAGGTTTATTTCATTTATGTGTATATAAATGATAAATATATATACATATACATGGGTATGTATATATACATATTAGTGTGTGTGTGTGTGTGTGTGTGTGTGTGTGTGTGTGTGTGTGTGCGTGCGTGCGTGTGAAGTCAATTTAAGATGATTATGGATTTTTTTATGAGGTATTTGAGTTTATGTAGAGGATAATTATATTGTATATATATTTTATGTTTATAACCTCTATATATATAACTATTAAACTAGTCAATTGAGTTGAACATATGGCTGGGTATTAAAATTTAATAATTGTATTTATATATTTTTATTTTTTATTTAGGATAAAACTATTTGGCTTATTAGGATTCACTCACCTATATAGGCATGATTATATAAACATAAGGACAAACTAAAAATGATATTAATTCTAACTCATTTACCTATCAATTTTATCCTTAAGACATAAACTAATATGCTTGTATTTCCTTATATTTTTAAAAACTAATATATATATATATAGCTGATTGAACTTGAATAAGTTTATATATGTTTCAATATGTGAACTAGGGACTATTGGGTTTTATGGAATAAAACATAGTTTACTTTTGTGTTATTAATATTTAAATAGGAAATTTAATGAAAATATGAGATAGTTTAGGAGATATGAATTACTCTTAAATAAAAGGAAAGATTACTAGCCTAAAAAGTATTTCATATTCAGTGTTATAAATTGTGTTAGTATCTATGAATATAAGACAAAATAGCTTGTTATGAAGGCATGAATACTATGTATAATGACAATAAATAAATGAGTAAAGTGCTTATGGATAATTTGTTTACTATTGTAAATCAATGTTATTGATTTGAGTAATATATAGGTATATGTAATACTTTGGTTTATGGACAGTATTTTATCTAATTGGAGTATATCATATACAAATCCTTTTTGAGTAATTGATTGACTTATTAAGTTTACTTATAGTTGAATATATATATATATATATTAAAATAGATACATGTAGATAGATAATTTGGTTCAAATCCATATACATATATATACACACACACACACACACACACACACATATATATTAAAATAGATACATGTAGATAGATAATTTGGTTCAAATCCATATACATATATATACACACACACACTCGACTATTATTCATTACATGATTATATATATATGGTTGTATTTTGTAATCATGACTGAGTTTTGAGTGTGTTTAACTATTTTGAGAAAACATTATGTATGAGTTATTTGGGATTAATTACTATTCATTTTCATGTTGTGTATGAAAATAAGATTATTACTATACTTTATCATTTGGTATTAAGCTATTTATTAATGTTATTAGATGGATGAAATAACATTTATAGTTACATATTGTACTTTTGTACCCAGATGCCTTGAGATGCTCTTACCTAGATGGTATGACACCTATGTGGGATTTTTATGAATTTATTTATTATTCAAAAATAAATTAAATGATTTTAGATTCATTTAATTACATTTGATGGATTAAATGTATGTATTTGATATTTTTGTACTTAGCATATTTTATACATGTTAATAGAAAATATTCCAATTAAATCTATTATTTTTTATAATATTTTATAATTAACCAAATATCACATTCATGACCCTAATTAAGTAGTTTTATGTATTTTTATAGTTTAATTAACACAATTAATGTAATATGAAGTGTAATATGATTGACTGGTGTGTATGAAATTGACTAATCTTAAAGATCATTAACTATTTGAAAACACTAGACAAAGTAATGTTTATAGTTAAACATTATAATTTCATGTGTTTTATATAGTTTACAAATTTTTTGGATATCATGTTAGAATATATTTATTTATGGTATAAATCATGTATTAGTTATCTTACAACACACAAGTTTTAGTTTGTCACTTTGTAATCTTGTACCATCATTATCTACCCATCCATGAAGGGAAGACCAGTCCTTTCTTGGGGGATATTGATGGGAATCAATGGTATATGGGTGGTTTACAAAATTAATCTAACTATGCTCTCCTTCCATGTAATAATATTGCACTAGAGACTAAACTAAACATTATTGATGGATACTTGAGTTCGTTGAGACTCATTCTCCATGGAGCTTTATATCATTGGATTATTATTATTGAGACATTATTATTAGTAAAACTATAATATTTATTAATTTGTACATTTATATAAGTGTATGTAATGATGTATAATACATGGTTGAAATTATAATATTACTTCTATGGAATAAATGTAGTCTTTATTATTTATTCATCATTGTTCATATTTTGATATATGATGATCATGTTGATCATTAGCTAAATTTATTAGATATAGATATTTTAAAGGTTAAATAAAATAATACATTTAGTTAATGATCACTTAGTTAGGTTTCATTGTGGTGAAATATATTAGTTGAATAAGTGTAATTAATTTAACAAAAAATTACTCTATTTTGGTAAAATGCAGTGGGGTTATTAGATTGTGGTATCAAGGTTGAGGCTCAAACTATAAGAATTAATATGTCTACCAACAAAAAATTATTCTCATGTTAATCAAGAATAAAATTGGTGTGTGATAGATTAGGAGGTGAGGGTACTTCAAATACCAATCCCCTTGTTGATCTAAATTAGTTTGTTACAAAACAAGATGCGAAGTTAGATCAAATCCTTGTAACCATACAAGAGACTAGGGACTGAATCATGACCCTAGATTAGGAAGTGCATATAAATGTAGAGGAAAATGATTAGGAAGAACCTAAATATAATGTTAATGATTAGTAACATCCTCAAGAGTAGAGGCATGAGGAATTGCCATAGATATGAGAGCTTAGGTAGCTACAAAGTTGGCATGTGACATGGAAAAGGTAAATCCACCTAAGTTTGATGGAACTATATTAGGATATGGATTTAAATCATTATTGATAGATATGGATAAATATTTCAAGCTTCAAAATTAATCTAATTTCATCAAAGCAATCTAGGAAGCATATCATATTATTGGTGAAACAACAACTTCGTGGGTAAATAAGAAGCTTGAGATGAACCTTGACTCTACCAACACTACTTGGGCATAATTTGTGACATTTTTTAGGTCATGATGGATTAAAAAACTAAATTTTGATTAGATTTTTACAAATTTTTAGAATCTTAAACAAGGAGACCTATTGATGAATGAATACTAGGATAAATTCACCAAGATCCTAAAGTATGTGCCTCAGTATCAAGAAGATGAGAGGTTTAAGATCAAAAAGTTCATTATGGGATTAAAAACCCAAATTAGTTGTGAATTATATGTGCATGGGTAATATACAATGTATTAGGTTTTAGAGAAGGTAGTCAAGTAAGAACATACACTAAAATCTCTTGTCTAGGTCAAAGATACATTTAAGAAAAAAATTGGAAGTTCTAAACCAACTTTCAAAAAAAGAACTGGAAGCAGAGGAGTGGATACTCCAAGAGTTAGTCAAGAACTAGAACACTAAGTTCAATAGTGGTTCAAAGAACAAGAAACCTAGTAACAATTTTAAAGGATGTTTGAATGGCAACTAATAATATGATAGGAAAGGACCACCTAGAGGTTTATTCATTTATGGAGGTGACCATTATGCTCGAGAGTGTACTTAGGATAAGTCAAAGAACAAGGGTTATACTTCTTAATAAGTAACATTGTAGGAGTATATTCATGCATCTTTTAATAATCATCAGGTTGAGTATCAATATTTACCCATAGAACTATTAGGTAATTTGTTTGATTATCCAGTTTCTATTTTTATTGACATGAGAGCTAAAGAATATTTCATTGCTCCTATAATGCTTAGTAAATTGTTTATAAAATCTAGAGCTATGGATAATTCATGGTTAGTACAATATGAGAATGAGTCAAAAGTCAAAGTTGATAAGTATTTAGTCAAAGATAAGATTAAGTTGTTTGAATTTACTATAATAGTGGATTTCTAAGCTACACCATGAGAGTCATATGATGTGATGTTAGGAGTCAATTATCTTACAAATAATAAAGATAAGGTTGACTACTATCTAAAGAAGGTAATATGATTTTGGAAATCAAAAATAACTTTAGGGTTAGAAAAGGGAGTTGAAGCTTAGGCAGATTTATATAATTCAACTCAAAACACTTAGAAGAAGGGATGACAGACATTTATCATTAATATAAATGAGATGGAGGAATCTAAGGAACCATCCATTAAGGATTATCCTTTTCTAGGTAATTTTCATGACATATTTCTAGAGGAGTTGCCTACTTTTCAACCTAAATGTGAGTTTGATTTCTCAATTAATATCATACCTAGATCAAAATAATAGTTTAAGGTACCATATAAAATGATTACCATCAAATTGGTTTAGTTAAAATCTAAACTTTAGGAGTTATTTTTGAAAGGATTTATTCAACCAAGTGTGTCACCATGGGGTGAACTAGTAACATTCATCAAGAAGAAGGATGGTAATCTTCACATCTATATTAATTAAAGGATGTTAAATAAGGTGATGATCAAGAAAAAATATTTATTGCCTTGTATTTATTATATCATTGATTAGATGCAAGGGTAAATATTATTTTATAAGATTGATCTCAGAATAGGGTATCACTAGATGAGAATATAGGATAATGATGTTCCAAAAATAGCATTCAAAACTTGATATGGGCATTACAAGTTCATAGTGTTACCTTTTGGGTTGACAAATGATCTAATAGGGTTTATGAATCTCATGAACAATGTATTCATAGATTATTTGGATCATTTTGTTTTGGTATTTATAGATGACATCCGCATATATTATAAGAATGAAGATGAACATATTTAACATCTATAACTAGTTTTAAAACATTTTGAAAAGCATGATTTATATAACAATGTTTCCAAGTGTGTATTTTTCAAAATATAGTGCAATATCTGGGACATATTATCTATGTGGATGGAATTTTAGTGTATCTAACAAAGATAAAAGGCATAATAGAATGGCCAGTGCCTAATATTTTTCATTATTTAAGGAGTTCATGGGATTATTGGGCTATTAAAATAATTTAATTTTGAATTTATCTAAGATAGCTAATCTAATTGCCTCTCCTCAATGGAAGAATAAAAGTTTTATCTATTCAAACAAGTGTGAGAAAGCCTTTCAAGAACTTAAAAGGAGGATTACTTCATTACCATTGCTAATATTTCTTGATCATAATGGTCAATTCTCAATGTTCATAGATTCATTTTAGGATGGAATTCGAGGAGTTCTTATGTATGATGATTTATTTGTAGCTTATGAATCTAGAAAAATGAAGCCATATAAGGTGAATTATGAACCTCATGATTAGGAACTTAATGTAATTGTTTATGCCTTGTAAGTTTGGAGGAATTATCTTTTAAGAAATCCATTGGAACTCAAGACTAATAACTCAGGACTCAATTACATCTTCACCCAGCTGAACCTAAATTCTCATCAGAGATGATTGTTATAGTTCTTATCTATTTATTATTTTTATATTAATTATATCAAGGGAAAGGAAAATAGATTTGATAATGCTCTAAGCCATAAAAGTTACATAATAGCCATGGCTAGTATTAGGAGTACTTTCTAAGATTAGGTGATCAAATTATTACCAAGAGATGAATTTTATGATCAAGTCAAGAAGTATTACCTAAAAATGCTTAGAATCCTAGGTATAAAGGATTCAAGAGAGAGAGTAATGATCTTTTAAGGTAAAATGGTAGGATGTATGTGCCTAATAGAGAGAATATAAGGAGCATTATTCTAAAGGAATTGCATAATACCCCATATTTAGGATATCCAAGTGTAACCAATCTCATGGCTAAGATAAGACCACTTTTTTTACATAAAGGGACCAAGAAATATGCAATGGATTTTGTTTCTCATTGTTTGGAATGTTGATGTGTGAAAGTTGAACATGTGCATCCATTAGGATTGTTATATCCACATGATATATTAGAATGAAAGTTAGGTTATTAGCATGGAATTGATCCAAGGGTTTCCATTATCATGAAATCAACATGATATGATATTGATTGTAGTTGATAAACTAACCAAGGTATCCCACTTCATACCAAGCAACTTGATAGATGATGCACCTATTATTATGAAGATATTCATGAAAGAGTTGTATCAATTTCATGGATTATAGAAAATATGATTTTAGATCAAGATTCAAGAATTAATTCTAGATTTTAGTTGACTTTGAATTCAAGTATAGGTATGTAGTTGAATTTTAACATTGATTATCACTCAAAAAATAATGGAAAAAAGAGAGAGTTAACTAGGTATTATAATATCTCCTTCGTATGTAGTACATAGATCAAAAATATAAGTGGAAGGAGAACCTACCATTGGTTGAGTTTGATTACAAAAACTTATACTAATCATCATTGAAGATTGATTCATTTGAGGCATTATAAAAAATGTGTATAACACCAATTAGTTGGGATAGGTTAAAAGAAAGGGTAGTCTTTGGACTTAAGATGCTTTTGGAAATGGGAGAGAAAATTAAGACAATTAGGCAGAGGTTAGCCAAGGCCAATGATAGACTTAAAATTTATGTTGATATGAAGAGAACAACAAAGTATTTTTTTGTAGGTGATAAAGTGTTTCTACAAGTTAAGCCTTAGAAAATCTCAATTAAATATGACAAGTTACCTAAACTTTCACCTAGTCTTTATATATTTTTCATAATGTCTTCTATGTGTCTTATCTTAAAAAGTATGTTTCTGATCTTTCACATGTGTTAGATTGAAATGATTTATAGGTTTTGGATCCCAGGGTGTCATGGTAGAACCAATAAAAATAATTGACACTCATAAACTTAGTTTCTGTAATAAGGAAGTGTCACAGTGCAAGGTCTAGTGGAACATATATTCTAAAAATAGTACCACTTGGGAAGACTATTATGTGTTTTATAGGTTGTTTTCACATTTATTTGCTTGATATGTTGCTGCATATTATTTTATTTTCTAATAATTAATGTTTTAAATTCATAACTTATGTTTGAATAAGTGTCATTGGGATGATGACCAACTTTAGGGGGGAAATATGTCACATCATAATTTCTATTTAATATTAATAACCTTTTAGATCTATGTATTTTCATGGTTATTATTTGATTAGCTACTACTTGATTAATTTTTATTTCAAATGTTGATTATGGGACAATTATATGTTGCTTAATTTACATGATTGATTTGCAATGGAGTTAGTTGCACTTTCATATTATGTACTTGATGATCATGTTTGTTAGTTTATATAATAGTATTTTTTAGATTATATATATGTTTCAAGCTAACTACCTTCATTATTATGAGGTGGATGTAGGATAGATCCATTCCTTAGAGTGTGACAGAGGGAGAACATCACCTGAGAGGTTGGTGTAAGTGGAGGTGTTAGGGGATGATAGACATACTAGAAATACATGCACACACCACAATAGATTAACATGTTTTATGTTTATTAATTGATTTAGATAGTTGTAGTATGTCTTTGTGTTACTTAAATTTAAATGATTGTTAATATGCTTTCTATGATCTTGTTTGTTGTTCACTTATCATGTTGATTTAAATGTATGACTTCCCTAATCTAGTTGTGTTATTACTTTAATGAAAGAGTTAATTTATGCATATATTATATGACTTATCAATGTCTAGGATATATATATATATATATATATATATATATACATATATATATATATATATACATATATACATATATATATACATATATATATATATACATATATATATATATATATATACACACACACATATATATATATATTATAAATAGTTCTTTTTTATATTCATAGTTGTAGGTATTAGATAGATTCTAATACTTTTCTTGATCAGTTGAATGTGATTATCATACTTAGAAGATGATTATTATTTATAATGATTTCATATCCTAAATCAATATAAATAGTTTCACTATTAAGTGATAAAAGGAAACATCATTATATTTAACTTAGTGTTGACTAGGGTTGAATTATTCACATAGTTAAATAATGATTATATTGTTTGTATGACTATGTGAAATCATAGAGTTAAACAATGTGTTTATGATTTATAATGAAGGTTGTGATTAATTGAATTAACATTGGAATATATAATGTTTATCAACTTGTTTTTAAATTTTATCATCTTTTAATAACCATCAGCTATATTGACATTGTCATATGGAATTAGAATATTTGATGACTTTTAATAAAGTCAATGCATGGAAATTATAGGAAATCAATGTTAGTGTTAGTAAAGTCAATAAACATGCATAGTTCAAAGGGGATAATATAATTATTATTTGATTTGTTTAATCATTCAAAAATTTCAAGATTATTAGGGTTAATTTGTTATTGAATTGAGATTTAAAGTTCATCATGTGAATGGGATGTTTTTTGCATGAGAAAATGGTGTGAGCTATTAGTTTTTTGAGTTATTCTTGACATGCATAGTTTAGTCATTATTCAGTTAAGGAATTGGTAGAAATTAATGTGGAAAGAAAGGGCACGAAAGAGAATAAAATAAAGGTGAAAGAGGATTGTGAGGTCATGGGATACAATGGGATATAATAGAAAAATAAGTAGAAGAGAAAGAGGGGATTTTGAACTAAGAAGAGAAAACAAATTCAATTCCTTAGCATATAAATATCTCTTTTAGGTTGATGGTGTATTTAAAATTCCTTTTTGATAGTTTGGATGAATCCTAGTAATGAATTTATACAAGGTTTAAGATAGTTTTAGTTAAATTGAAATTTTAAAAAGTGGGCTAAATGTAGGGCCCTGTGGATGGCTCACACATCTACAAAACCCTACATGAAACCCAAAAAACCATAATTGAATGGCTTGATTTTGTATTTTTACCTTGATATATATAATACCTCAAGGAAATTTTTTGTGTTTATATACTTGAATCAAATTTTTGATAACCCTAGGAAAATCATTCATGGTATAACTCTTTCTTTACATGGATATTTTAAGTAGACTTGGTAGAGTTTTGGACTTAGTATTTTATGTTGAACTAGTTTAGATATTTTAGCATTTATAAATAGGCTTATATTTGTAACCCATATAAGGTATGATGGTAAAATTGAGGGAATTTAACCTAGGTTTAGTAAAATATAGTTTTGAATCCGTTCTTATTACTAGGTAATGGATTTAATAAATTTTATATCGAGTTATAATTAATCAAATCTAGGTAGGGATTAGACTGTGTATAAATGCAGTTGGAAAAAATAGAATGAAATTGGGTTTATTTAATTTATGCATATATTTAAATGATAAATATATATACATGTACGTTGGTATGTATATAACCCTATAGGACTTCAATTACTTGGGGTAGATATACATATCAGTGTATGTATAATATATATGAAGGAATGAGAAATCAATTTAAGATGATTTTGGAATTTGTTATGAGGTCTTTGGGTTTATGTAGAGGAAAATTCTATTGTATATATATTTTATGTTTATATCCTCTACATATATAAATATTGAAAAAGTTGACTGAGTTGAACATATGGCTGGGCATTAAAATTTAATACTCATATTTATATGTTTTTATTTATTATGTCGGATAACCTTGTTTATTTTATAGGGATTTGCTCATGTATATAACAGTGATTATAGAAACATAAGGATGAATTAAAAATGAATTTCATGATAATTTGATCACCTATCAAGTTTATCCTTAAGACATAAACTAAGATGCTTGCATTTCCTTATATATATATATATATATATATATATATATATATAGTTCATTGAACTTGAATAATTATGTATATGTTTCAATATGCAAACTATAGACTATTGGGTTTTATGGAATAAAACATAGTTTATTTTTGTGTTATTAATATTTAAATAGGAAATGTAATGAAAATATGAGATGGTTTAGGAGATACAAATTAATATTAAACAAAAGGTGATATTAATAGCCTATGTATATATATATATATATAGTTCATTGAACTTGAATAATTATGTATATGTTTCAATATGCAAACTATAGACTATTGGGTTTTATGGAATAAAACATAGTTTATTTTTGTGTTATTAATATTTAAATAAGAAATGTAATGAGAATATGAGATGGTTTAGGAGATACAAATTACTCTTAAACAAAAGGTGATATTACTGGCCTAAAGAGTATTTCATAATTAGTGTTATATACTATGTTAGTATCTATTTGTATAGGAAAAAATAGCTTATTATGAAGGCATGAATATTGGGTATAATTATAATAAATAAATGATTAAAGTGCTTCTATAGAAGTTATTTACTATTATAAATCAGTTTTATTGATTTGATATATATATATATATATATATATATATATATATAGGTTGAGTTCTAAGTGTGTTTGACCATTTTTGGAAAACATTATGTACGAGGTATTTGAGATTAAATACTAGTCATTTTCATGTTTTGTATGAAAATATGATTATTATTGTACTTTAAAATGTTTTCTTTAGTTGTATATTAATGTTTTTAGATGAATGAAATAAAATTTATAGTTACATATTGTACTTCTATAACTAAATTCCTTGAGATGCTCTTACCTGGATGATATGGCACCTATGCGAGATGTTTATGAATTTGTTTATTCTTTTAAAATAAATTAGATGATTTTAGATTCATTATATTTCATTTGATTAAATAAATGTATGTATTTGATATTTCCATACTTAGCATATTTTATATCTTCTAATAGGAAATATTCTGATTGAATCTATTGATTTTTATAATATTTTATTACTAATTAAATCTCACATTCATGACCTTAATCAAGTTGTGTGATGGATTATTCTAGTTTAATTGGTGACATTAATGAAATATGAGGTGTAATTTGATTGAGTGATGTGTATTAAATTTACTAATCCTAGAGATCATTATGATATCATGTTAGAACATATTTATTTATGGTATACAACATGTATTAGTTGTCTTACAACACACTAGTTCTAGTTTGTCACACTAGATTCTCAAATTATCATTATCTATGTATCCATGAAGGGAGGGTCATTCCCTTGTTTCTAAATAGTGTGGGGGATCGGTGGTCTATGGTTGGTGTGAAAAATCACTCATATGATGCTCTCCCTCCTTTTAGCAGTACTGCACTAGAAACTACACTTGAGATTACCAATGGATAATTGAGTTCATTGAGACTCTTGATCCATAGAGATTTGTATCATTATATTATTATTATTAAGACATTATTATTGATAAAACTATCATACTTATTAATTTATACTTTACAATAATGGTTGTAATGATGTATCATCCATGGCTAAAATTGTAATATTATTTCTATGGAATAAATGTAGTATTTACTATTTATTCAACATTGTTCATGTTTTGATATATAATTATCATGGTGATCATTAGATAAATTGATTAGTTATAGACATTTTAAAGGTTAACTATAATGATACATTTAGTTAAAGATCTCTTAGGTTTCATCATGGTGAAATGTATTAGTTGAAGAAGTGTAATTATTTTTTTTTAATTTACTCTAATCTTGTAAAACCTGATTGGTTTGTTACATCGTTATAAGGAAAGTATCTATCAAAACCTTGAGGATTAGGATGAGGGAGAAGATATTATTTTATATCCATATACTACAAAACTAAAACCTAGAAAATTGTTGTTATAATAGCATATCAAGTTTGAAAATCCAAAAAAAAAGTGAAAAAAGAGAAAAAAAGGATACAAACCCTATAAATATTTTTGGTTAGGGTTTTGCAACATTAAAATAAGATACGGGTTCACCAATATGATTTATCAAATTTTGGATTTTTTTAACAACTCTAAATGACAACACTACTATGTAAAATTGGGAGAATAATATAACATTCAATGATTTGAAACTACTATATTTTGGAAACTTACTAAAAGTATCAAAGTTTAATTGGAAAACAAATAATTAACTAGAAAATGTATCTCTAGGAGGAATTAGAGTCTATTCTTTACTATGTAAAGAGGTTTGGTGAATGGAATTAGATTTTTAGAACTAGATTTGGGTCTAGAAAATAGTGATAAGAAGATGAAATTATAAGGGTGGTGTTCCTATCCAACCTAGGGCACACTTGTCCACTTGTAGTGAGGAAATAAAGGCTTCTATGTTCTCTATAGAGCTTGTATCTGGTGTGGGAACTTATAATCACTTATGAAGAACATTATGTTACTTATTTTCCTTCAAAACCCTATCTCATTTACATGTGAATACTAATGGAAATCAATGGGGGAAAGGAGTCAGTCATTGAATTTGGGAGAGACCTCAACACCCCATGTGTTGAGAATTTCCTACATACCAATATTAAAAATAGGGATCAAACTTCATTTAGTTATCCCATACTATAGTGGTGTGTGAATAATTGGTACAATACACTAGATGTTGGTGTAATACTAATGTGATGAATATCCTTTAGACATGACTTGTAACATTTAATATGTATTTATACTTGAGATATGAGATAATAGGGTTGTATTCAATCAAAATTTGGATAAATAGGTATTATGTTGTCAATGTGTAAATGTGATTCTATTATTTTTGATGTGGAAAACTCTTAAGTGAAAAATGGTTTGAAAAGTGTCTATATAGTCATACCATTGAAAATATTTTAAATGGATCTCATTAGGTACATGGGATGACCTTATTATATATTTGAATTTTTTAAATTAGTCATTATTTTTTGGGAAGATAAGAGAGGGGGGAAGGACACTAAAGCAATACACTCCTGTCCCCTAGGGTGCTCCTATCAAATGGATCATTTTACCATGTTAAGGGTTAGGCAAGACCTAAAATGTGTCTAAGGTTTATAATTATATGTATAAGCTCATTTTATGGTCATATATCATCTTAGAAGAGTGTGTAAGGTGGTCGAAAGTGATCAAAAGGGGCCCTAACATAGGTGTAGATCAAAGAGAGTAATACAGTGGTCACAAGTGCATGATTTTATCTTAAATGTTAATTTTATGTGTCTACAAGAAATAATAATTGAATTTTTATCTTTAAACATATCCATTCCTATAAATCTACATGACTCATCTTAAAGGTTTGACTGAACCTAATAAAGAACATTATGTTTGTAAGTTACATAAATTTCTTTATAATTTAAATCAATCTCCTTGAGCTTGGTATTCTAAAATTATTAGTTATTTTAAATAATTAAGATTATTTAATTATTATCCCAATAACAATCTCTTTTTTAAAGTTTAAAATGGTTATTTTATATTAGTTTTATTATATTTTAATGGTCTTCTTATTATTGGTAATCAAATTAATTTAATTCTTGAATATAAAGATAAACTAAATCAAACTTTTGAAATGACTGATCTAGGCATTATTCATCATTTTCTAATCTAAGTGGTTGTATTTGAGGATAAAATTTCAATTATTTTTTATCAATCTCATTATGGACATAAATTTCTTGTTAATTTTAATATGCTTGACTGTAAGCCTTCATCTACTCCTATTGAGGTTGGTGTTAAGGTTAATCCAAAACCTGCATGTAAAAATTTAACCCCACACTTTACAAACATCTTGTTGGTATTTTGATTTATATAACTATTACTAGGCTAGATATATCATATGTTGTAGGTTTTAATTCCATATTCATGTAAGATCCATACTTGGATACTTGGAAATTAGCAAAATGGATACTTTGTTATATCAAAGGAACTATAAATTTTGGTTTATTTTTTTCTTCCATTGATAATGTTAATTTATATGGTTATTGTGATGCTAACCAGGATAGTGATATTATAGATCAAAAATATACTTATATATAGGTGTTTAAGTTTGGTGTAGGTTCTATCAATTAGAGCATCAAAAATAAAACTATTGTTTCTATCTCTTATACAGAAGTAGAGTATATAAGTGTTATGGAAGTTGCCAAAGAATCCATGTGAATGTGAAGGTTGTTGTAAGAAATCCTTTTAGATGTTTCTCATAATTCCACCCTTCTATGTGATAACCAAAGCTATATAGATCTACTAAAAAATCTAATCTAGTACCCAAAAAACTAAATATATATTGAAGTTCATGTGTATTTTATTTGAGATAAAGTCTATAATCATGATATTGATCTTCAATTTTGTTCTAAGGATGAACAAGTGGAAAATATATTAATAAGATCATTTATCACTCCCAAATTTTTCAAGTTTCATATAATATTAGGTCTCTTAAAGTTGGCATTACAGGGGAGGGTGCATGAGAATATCACTTCCTGAGGACCATGTGTTTCCTTCTTCATCTATATACTTATTTTTATTATAAAGCATTGTAATAAGTCACTTTATTTGATTTTGGTAAACTTAATTATATATGAGTTTATAGTACACAAAATATTTAACATCATATATTTTAATTGAGATCCTTATGTTATAAAAGGATAAAAAATTCTTGGTTGATTATTTATGATAAATTGTGATATGTATTCTCATGATCATGCTAGCCTAAACATACTCTAAGTATTTTATGGATAATAGCTCCTTTTGTTTCAAAAGGTGATATTGTCATGATGAATGTTTTTAAATCCTTCAAATGTTACATGTCTCATTAACTCATTATAGATGGTTTATGGAGTATAATTCATTTATTATAAATGTGACTATGACATGTATCCACACTTAATATTAATATGGGGTGTTATAAAATTTAATGGTTAATTTGTTCTATTCACGTAACCTTGCTGTAGTTACATCGAGTAAATATAATTATATTTTTATTATTATTTTGTGTGAGTTAACCCTTATGCAAATCAATAATAAAATATATTAGTTTACCATTATACTTTAGGGAGAGGATGGATTGTTTGTAACAATAGTTCACTTCTCATTATAAAAAGAGATTTTAACTTTGTAAAATTATATAAATTCAAATCTTATTTTCTATTGAGATTTATATTTGAAAATAATTCAAGGTTCTGTGAAGATTTCTAAGAAGTGATAAGAAGGAAGAATTGTATTGGGTGATTCATTTCTTGTATAGTGGATAATTATTTGTAATTTTTTACCTCCTTATGAGGTTTTCCATATTATGAGGAATATATGATGTTTTCCTTTAATTTTTCATCTACATCCTATAATATGCATATGTATTTTACTATATTTTATATCTATTTCAATATTTGGGCACACATGTTATTATACACACTAAATAAAACCTTACTTATTCTTTCTAAATTTGATTCTATCCACTCAAAAGTTACTTAACCAAGTCATGATCATGTTATATCTAAGTAAATAAAATATTTATCATGTATTCAATCCATTTCTAGATGCATACATGTAGTAAAGCATCACTATCATAATAATCACTCTATGTGGTAGAACTATGTTAGGTTTGATTCCCTCTTTGAATCACTCTAGATACATATGCATCACTCAATCATAGGGGTGATTGGTTTATCTCAACCCATTATATTCCCCCCTCTCCTTTTTAGGTTTTAAGCTATCACAAACCCTAAGGGGGATTCAACATTTAATAGGTCATTTGTAGGTCATTTGTTCACACCTAAAAGTCTAAGTTCCACATACAATAGTATTTAAAGTAGGTGCTTGTGACTATACCATAAATTTTATATTTTTATACATAGGTCAATATTAACCCATAAGGGTCAAGATCCATAGTCGATTATGACCATTTTCAATCAAATTTGACCCCAAACAATGATAATTATTTTAGTTTCACATGAATAATTAGGTCTAAGTTTATCATTTATAGTCATCTTTCAATCACAAAATCAACTTAGCAAGTAGTATTCAGCTAATTATTCTCGTCCTTTTTATGCTTTTCATAATTAGCTTCTTTCATTCATTTGGTCGTTTTCCATTTTATTACTTTACTTTCATTCTAATATTTATAATTCATTTACAACATTTTTTATCCTTCAATTCATTTTATCTCAATTAGAGTTAATAACACTAATTAATTCTAAAACTTTGATAAAATATATTGGTGAACCCATAAATTTTATTTGAGAATTTCTCATAAATTTATGTCATTGGGGTTTAGAGAAATTATTGAATATATGACACTAAAATAACTTTATTTTCACCTTGGATTCAACATCTAACACTAAAATAACTTCATTTCGACCTTAGATTCAATATCTAACACTAAAAGTACTTTATTTTGACCTTAGATTTGGTATCTAGCACTAAAATCACTTTTTTGATATTATAACTTAGGGGAATTTACTAATCTCCATACACAAAAAAACTCCTTTTTCTATGACCTAAATTTTTGTTTTTTGTTTCATATTCCTCAAAATTTCCTTTCAGACTCATATAAAATTTTCTCTTCATATCCTATAATTATATGAATCTCAAATAATTATAGGTTCTATTCTATTATGATTGATACCTTTTCTATAATTTCATGGCATTTATAATATTTTTTTTGAAAAAATCTTGGTAATACATAGTCAAGGCCGGATTTATTCCTTCATTTGTGAAGTGTGTCTAACTATGTGACCAAATGGATGATGATATCTTATTTCATATCCTATAATAAATTACTTACTTCCATTTTTAATATTTTGTTTATGGGTGATAAAGGAAACATTTATTTATTGTGGTTATTCTTCATCATAGATCTTGAGTAGTTTCTACATAAGTTTGTGATTTCTTCGAATGTCATTTATGACACATCTCTACTACTCATGACATATAATGATTCAATACATTCATATTGAATTACTTTTAATAAAACCATCTTAATAGATTCATGATCCAATAGAGTCTATTCATATTTTTGTAAGAAAATTAGGAACCTCTCAAGGTAGTATTCCAAAGGCTCATTTCATGACATGATAAAAGAAAAATTCCTTGTGTATTCTCTCTCTAAAATAATATTAATATTTGGAGAGGAATTTATCTTTCATTTCAGCCTAGGTGGAGATCACATCTATACCTAGTCCCATAAATGATCTAAAGGTTGCATCCTTGAGGGTGGTTGTAAATAATTTGAGATGTTGGGCTTCCTGATTTTAGTAGTAACTATGATATAAGAAATCACATTTTAAGAGGAAAATGTCAAGATCCTAACTAAATATTCCTCTGAAGATGTTCAATGTGAAAACAAGAATAATCTTCATGGGTACATTAACTATAGGGGTATTAATGGGAAACTTTAAGGTTGTGATTCATTGACATATTTTTATCCTTGTTAGTCCCTCATGGTATTCTGAACTACTTGTAAAATAGATATTTCATCTATCCATGCTTCAAAACATTTATAAATTTTAGCCCAAGGTGCATAATGAATGGTGGCTTTAGATTTTTTTAAGGGAGAGGAAAATATTTTGATTATGGTTGATAGGGTGGGACTTCTTAGGAAGTATTATATGTATTTAAAAAGAATATCTTGTTCAATTAGTTCAATTGGTTCAACAATTTATACTTTTCTACTTTTTAGTTTTGGGGCTAGACAGGCTATGAGTTCTATTTTAGAGAGGAGTTTTGGCATGGGTGGAGGGGGTGAATAATGAATCCTTGGGTCTAGGGTGGCTAGACATGTACTCTTTAAAATGGTGAAAATATTTCCTTATCATGTTTATATTATTTTCCTTTTTCTTTTCCCTTGGAATTTCTTACTAACTCATCCAAGAACTCCTTTTTTGTTATCTCTTATAGCTTCTAAGGTGATAATTGTGAACTAACTATTGGTATTATTTATTGAATTGTGATTGATGAAGGTGATTATTTTCCCCTAGATTAGAGCTTAACCTTGTATGTAATATTATACATGAATGGTATCACCCTCATTTCAAACAAATCAACTAGTCCCTATTTATGATTATGCATAGTCTATGCTACATAGGGTTAATCGTGAATAAACATTTTCTTATGTTTTGATAAATCTACTTGTAGAAACTAAAATTTTTAACCTAATAATAGATGAAATATTACATTATAAATTAGGAAAATTTTAAACTATAAAGCATAAAATTGAAGGAAATTTTCTAACTCAACCTTCTTGATATCTAATGTTTGAATCCTATCCCTAGAAATGGCATCAAAATGATGAGAAAAATCAGCTCTCTATGTAGATTAACATTGTCCAATCACTTAGATTAAACCCAACATAGGTGTTTCCTTGGGAGAAACATGGTTTATAAATTATTATACTTTCTCTAATTTTCAACCTAGGGTCTGTATACTTGGCAAAGCATCGACATTATGTATGTAACATTGGTTCTTTATAGATATTGAGGGATAATAGGTTATATATAAGAAACATTCTTGTGTAAATTAAATTGCATGAAAGTAAAGTGGTGGAAAGTAAATCACACTTGTTGAAATTTAAATCACATATGTTTTAAATTAAATGAACTTGTTGATTTATAGGATGAAATATTCTTATATAAAACTAATAATACTCACAAAAATACCAACTAACTTTACTAAATCAAGATTAAGAAATTGAACACACATACATAGACTTAAACATGAAATTATACTATTCACACAACAAAAATAGAAATTACTACTAACAGATCAATATATTTACCATAAGTCTTTGCTAGGGGGCCTTCTTCAATGAGAGTTGAGTTTAAATCCTTCCCTTTAAAAAATTCACTTTATGTCAAACAAATTCTTATTGCATTAAAGGATCTTGTACTAATGTGAGTATTGTTATAGTAAAAAATTACAAAGTATTAAAATTATACTCTTCATCTTCTATGTGCTTAAATATTAAAAACACAATTATTCTAATGTTCTACATTATATATTAAATAGATGAGGTAGGATTATTTTTATACATATAATTATAAAATAATTTATGGAGATAAATTATTCATTCTATATGATAAAACAACTAGTTTTAGTAGAGAAAAGAGCAGTCAATTATGTGGTTGTAACAATAGAAAAACATGGTCCATAGAAAATGAAGTGATAGTAGTGTATTTGGTCATTGATTTGTTCCTTATAGATCATTGGATCCATCTTCATGCTCAACTAACTACCATAAATTTAGTAGGTGCAAAAACATGACACCATGGTTTAAACATTATGGTTATGTTATAGGCTACAAAAATTATTATATAGTTGTTATAGGTTGATCAAGTTGTGTTTCAATTGCTGTGAGTTCCATTAGTAATGTTACCTATGGTTATGTGTTTTTATAACTATGTCTCCAATTACTAATAGACCCTTTATTGGTTGTTAATGGTTATAATCATCAACCCCATATTTGTTGCAAGTTACAATGGTTTACTATTATAGTTACTATGTGTTGGGATGCCTAGTTGTTATGGGTTGGTCTTCCTAGATGCTATAGGTTGGATATGTACCATCTAACTCATGATTTATCCCTATTATCTAAACATATTAAATTATTAGTAAATATAAATTAATAATTTTAGTACATGATATTGTTGATGCTCAACTACCCCCTATTCCTAGAATGGGGACCTTCTTTTCTTATTTTTCTCCAAAATGCCTAAAATACCAAACTTGTTAAGACCTTTTGTTCCATAAGAGAATTTATTAATCAATTCATATCAACCTTTGTTCAATAATTTATTTTGTAGTAAGGAGTAGTACTTATAAATATTTAGGTTACTACAAGTTTTCTTGAATGTTTCATTCAATAATGGATTATTAACCATGAATGCTTTTAAAATATGTAGATAGGCCTTCACCAAGGAGGTTATACCTAGTTTTTAATTTACATGAGATCCACAAGCCTCAATGAATCTTACTAGAATAACTTTACACTTTATTTAAACTATTTACTTACATAGTTTTTATTTAAGACTTGTTTAATTTATTTATGATGCATATTTGACATTTGCAAAACTCTAACATATTCTCTAACTTAGCTTCATAAGAAATCAACTTAAAAGTAGCGGTTTGTGATGCCTCATAGATTTAAAATTATAAAAGATATTATAAAAGGAACACTCACTCCTTAGCATGCCACACATCATCATGACACTTATCTAAGGCACAATTCTTTCTATCAGAACTTTGAGTTGTGTCATTAGTCCAAACAAATGCACCCCATGTAAGCAACTTGGAGCAAATCCAAAAAATCCACAAACCACATGGCATCAACCTAAGATCTCACAAGGGATTTAGCCATTGAAATTCAAATCCATAGACTAAATGTCAAATCCTAGTTCTTAGGAGTAAACCCATTCAATCCAAGCCACCATGTTTCATAATCATGACCATTAAAACTTGAGAAACCTTCTAAAGTGATACATATTCCTTTAAAATTAATTCAATATTGACACATGTCAACACTACATCCCACTCTGATCCAAAGCTTGTGAGAGGTTTAAGAAGAACACATGGATGCACCCAAACCATCAGATTGAGGCTTGATGGTATATAGTTATCCAAAGTTCCCTTTGAAAGTGATAAGCGGTATAAGAGCAAAGATAAAGTCATGATAATGACAAATGTTCCCTTTGAACCTGCACAATGATGACACTTATCATGATTATGTTACTTTTATTTGAAGATCTACTAAATTTCCTTTCAAAGGAATGCATGTTAAATTTTAATCTAAAATATGAGGCCACTTTTCATTACTATAAAGCTTCATCTTGAGGTATACATGATTACTTATGAGAATGACATGTTGAAGCACCTCAGCTAAACAATTAACACAAAGTTGTCGATAGTTATCTAGAATCCTTTCAAAAGTAACACCTGGTGTAGAGAAGTCTCAAGAGCCTTCTGAGAGAGCCACCTATCCAAGTAAGTCATGATTTCCCATGAGAGGATCACCTAGAAAAGAAAAACCTCTAATTTCTTGTAAAATTACAACATGTCACTCCTGAGACCAATCAAAATTAGAGGGTCCCACTTGAGAGCTCACTACAAATATAGGTATGCCATGTAGCATAGTATAAATGACTCATCACACTAAGCTACATTTTGAGATCCCAATAGCAATTAGAAGGTGCCATGTGTCTAGATTTGAGATGATAAAAGCTTAATCATCTTCAAACCCCATGAGTAGCTAGCTAGATTTGAGGTGGCATGCCATGTGTCAAAAGGTGGTAGTCTTTAGATTTAAACCTAAAATAGATGGAAAATCAAAGGCTAATTAGTACTAAATTTAAATTCTAAATCAATTAAATGCTAAAAGCAATATTTCAAAAATATGCAAGGGTGATGAACATACCATTAATATGACACGAACTAGAATCACCATTAGACCTTGCATTAATAAAAGAAATAATAAAAAGTCTACCCAAATAGACTATGGTTACCTACATTTACATTCAAATCTATAATAATTTGATCTCGTGATATTTGCATTCTCAATTCAACCAAGCGTCACATCTTCATGGATTGCACCTGAACTATCATTGTTGCTAGGACTATTTTGGTCTTGCAACTATCTTAGAGGATCAACAAATACCCCACTTAGGGACATTATTAACAAAAATCTAGTCACTACTATGAATGACACTTGTAAGAATGGGGATCCATTCTTCATGATGAGCTATCTACTAGATGCTTTACATAAATACACAATTAGGTATAAATGCATGGTCCATTTATTGGTAGGAGTTTGTGACCTAGTCATTTTATACACTACACATTCACTATTTTAGGCATAATATCAATATAATTATATAAAACTTTTATGCACCCATTTACAAATCTATCATTGAGTGTGAGATGCCAAGGGTCCTTCCTTAAGTCAAAATGACATTGAGAGACATGG
>JARHVA010008029.1:0-67500 GCA_037957365.1 Torreya grandis | reverse complement strand
TTCAGGTGGGTCATACTATATATCGGGGTAGAATTGAAATCTCTATATAGAAAGAATGCACCAATTGAGTGGTCACACAATCTAAGAGAGTGCACAACATAATGTAGATGAAAGAAATGAAACCAACAAAAGAATAATTCAAAATATATTAAAGCCAAAATAAAATTTCTATTAATGAATCTCATAGATGTGAGAAGTGAAAAAAGGATAGTATTAAGTAAATCTTCCACAGAATATGGTCAATATATCCTCAGAATAGAATAGTAACTCTTCCACAAAAGGTGGTCATTAAAGCAAAGAATAGAGGAGTAAATCCCATACTTGGAATAGTTGGTCAATGGAGTTACTTATTATTCATTTAGTCAACCTATACACCTAAGTAAGCTTCTTCATAAAATTAGAAAAAATCCAAGTGAGTAAAAAATCCCATAATAAACCCATACTCCAATACCCCCCAGAAGCATAGCTTAGGTGGGTAGTGTAAACAAATGGGTCCTAGAAACTAGGCCTAATGAAGTACCCATGTAAAAATAAATCTCTCATAAAGTAAAGAAAATGAGAAAACCTATAGGAAAAAACACCACCTAAAAGAGAGACATAAATAAGAGGCTAGAAGGCCCCCTAGTAGATGATGTTGTAGTGTTGCGAACCTAAATAATATTCCACAAGTGAAGATACTTACTCTTCATGAACGGTTAAGTAAAAAAGTTTATTGTTTGATTTGTGATCTATAAATTTCTCATATCAATGATGTCCCCATGAATAATCTATCTGATGAATTGCATGTAAATCTCTATGTGTTTGGTATGCTAATGATAAACTAGATTCATACAAATCTGAGTAGTATTTTGGTTATCATACAAGATGAAGGTAGGTCATCTAAATTAGACACCAAATTCTATGAGAATCCCTTAGATCTAAATCACCTCAGTATCGATATTATAAACCCCTTTAATTTTTGATACACACTTAACCTATAGTGTATTTAGGGATATGTGTGGCTAACTTATATCTTACACACCTTCATATTATCTTGTTACATTTTGTTGTGTTTTTAATATAGTCAACCTATGGAATAATCTTGGCTAAGTAGAATATATATAGGAGGTATGGTTAATCTTTAAGCATAATATTTTGAATTATGTTCTTATTACATTATTGTGGAGGTTTCCCCCTCAAAGTGGCTCATTCATAATATTCAAGTATTCTTCTCTTTTAGCAATTGTTGTTCTAGATATATTTTTTTCTCTTAATTATATGATATATAATTCTATTATTCTGAGTCATCTGAGTAATTTCATTCCAAGTGGTATCAGAGCTTCGATTAAGAAAAAAAAAATTTATGCATTTTGTTTTTTATCTATCATCCTAAGTTGTTAAAAGGCTGAAAAAACATAACTTGTGATCTAGGAGGAATTGAATTTTTTTGTCACCATAGTTTTTTTCATGGAAAAAAATAAGTCTATAATTTTTTTACCTTGTGAAAGTTACTAGCTATTATATTCATCTCTACAAGACAATCACAATGTTATATTATAATAGTACACTTTTTTAAGCTAATTTTTTTTACCCTTGTGTAAATTAATAGTCATTTAATTCATCTTGGTGAGTGAATCACAACAATATCATCTATCGATACATTTTTTGGGCCATGAACCTATTAGGGTGTGTGCATGATAGGGCCTAACACTCAGTTCATGAGAAAGGGAAATAAATACCTAAAACTTCTCACAAAGATGACATGGAGTTAAAAACTTTTGATCTGAGTATTTTAGAGGTAGCTCAACAACTGAAGTCAAAGTTGCAGGGTATGGTGTAGAAAGATGATCTTCATGTCATTAACGGGACCTCACAAGGTTGAGAAGGGACCTGAATATCTTATGGGATCAATTGCAATAAATCATTGGGTAATTATCCAAATTTTCAACTCAAAAATTAAAAAATAACCCTCCACCACTTCAGTTTGGTTCTTCTCTTCCAAATAATCACAATGCCAACCATGGTATAAAGAAATAATTGCCAAAAGTTGACCTACACAATTTTTATGTCAATGATCTAGTCACATGGATTACTCAAATCAAAAATTTATTTGATCTATATCAGAATCCCTATTTAAGGGAGGTCATGGCCTCTCTATATCTAGAACTTGAGCATTTTATTTGGTATTATTGGTTGTGTACTCAAAAGAAAAAGAAGGGTCTCTGGGTTTTCTAGTCTGCATTTTATGAAGAGCTACAAATCCAATATTGAAATAATGTCTCAAAAAACTATTTTAGCCTACTATAAAATTTGTGCCAAATTAGGATAGTAAAGGATTACTTTCATAAATTTCAAAATCTCTCCTTACATGTGGAAAACATCACTAAGGAAAGTTTGATTGACCTATTTTTGGGTGGCCTTAAATATAACATCTAATTTGAGGTTCACATGTTTCATCCTAGTAATGTATCTGAATCCATACCAATGGCATGTCTGGTTAAGGAAAAAGAGTTGATAAAAAAATACCTTTTACTAATGTGCATGAACATACCTTCCCAACACCGTTATTTCCACAACCTACCATATTGACACCTTAACAAGTTGAATAAAATCATGTAGAAGGTTTGTGTTTTGGATGTGATAGAAAATGAAGCCAAAGACATCAATGTGTTGAAAATAAGTTTTACATTGAAGGCACCTATGAGGAGGAATATGATAATGAAGCTTCAGGGATAGGTTTGGAGGAACTTGAGGATGAATCTAAATATTCTCAACCTACTATTTCCTATCATACACTTTTAGGTAATAGTAATCCTCAAACTCTTAAGGTGGTGGGTTTCCTAAAGAAATACAAGGTTAATTTGTTAATTGACTCTAGGAGTACACATAACTTCATCAATAGTAAGTTGCCTAATCATTTGAATTGTTTCATTTACCCACCTCTAAAATTTTAGTTCGTGATTGTATATAGTGGTATAATCAAGTGTTATGTAAAATTTAATAGCATTAATCTTGTCATGGGAGACTACTTTCTATATTCCCCTACGTTTGATATTCCCATGGGAGGAGCTAACATTATTTTGGGAGTGAAATAGATCATCACTTTGGGAACTATTGAGATGGATTTATAGGAACTATTCATGAGATTTCATTTAGAAGGAAGAACCTTTGAATTACATAGATTACAAACTAAATATACACAACTAGTTAGTTCCCATAAAATGATGAAGATTCTCAAAAAAGGTGCAAAAGTATTTATGGCACACTTATTTTCCATAGAGGTTCAACCAACTAAGAAGTATACACATATTGATTTGAAAAGAGTGTTGAATTACCATTCTTTTATTTTTAGTGACATGCCAAAATAAATTCCTCCTAGTTATGCACATAATAATTCCATCATGTTCATTCTAGTAAGTATGCCACCCAACATTAGACCCTATAGGTATCCCTATACCCAGAAGAGTGAAATTGAAAAAATGGTATAGGAAATGTTGGAGGTAGGAATCATCTAACATAGTCAAAGTGAATATTCTTCCCTAGTGGTCATGGTGAGGAAGAAGGATGATAGTTATAAGATGTGACTAGACTATAGATAAATTAACAAGTACACCATCAGAGATAAGTTTTCTATTCTAGTAATTGATGATTCTCTAAATGAATTTCATGGTGTTATTTATTTTACCAAGTTAGACTTTTGCTCTATGTATTGAATCATATTCATATTTAAAATGAGGATATACCTAAAATATCTTTTAGAACTCATGAAGGCCATTATAAATTTGTGGTCATATCGTTTGGCACCATAAATACACCATCTACATTTCAAACTTTGATGATATTGTTTTTAAGTCATTTTTGAGAATGTTTGTAATAGTGTTTTTTAATGATATCCTCATCTACAAAAAAAATTGGAAAGACCATTTTAAGCTTGTAAAATAGGTACTTTAAGTTATAAAATAGCATCAAATTTATCTCAAACATTCTAAATGTGATTTTAATGTCCAAGAGGTGGAGTACTTAGGTCATATTGTTTCACATGAAGGAGTGAAAGTTGATCCTAAAAAATCCAAGTGATGATGGAGTGGTAGGTTCCCAAGACCCTAAAAAACCTTCAAGGATTTCTAGGACTAATTAGTTTCTACCATAGGTATGTCTAAAATTATGGTATAATTATATCCCCACTCTCCTCTTTTTTTAATAAAGATTCTTTCTAGTGGACTGATTCAGCTACCAAGGCATTTGAACAATTGAAAATGGCTATGTGCAACTCTAGTTTTGGCTACTCCTAATTTTCCAAAAAAATTTGTTGTGGAGTGTGACAATCGGGATATGGTATGGGGAATGTACCTATGCAATAAGGAAGACCATTATAATTTGAAATTTGATAGATAAATGGAAAAAATAGGCTCAAACCAATCTATGAAAAATATATGATGGTTATTCTACATGTAGTAAAATAATGGAGACCTAATCTAATGGGTCATCACTTTTAGGGAAAGACTGATCATGATAGCCTCAAATAGTTTTTAGAGAAATGATTGTTATTTGAAAAAAATAGAAATGGGTGACTAAAATTTTAGGATATGGCTTCGAAATAGTGTATAATAAAGGAAAAGATAATATGGTAGCATATTCCCTCTCCTAATGAGATGAATTATTTGAGGCATTGTTATGTGTCATGCCCATGTGCTAGGCATATTGGCTAGAGGAAGTAAGATTTGAATAAACTAATGATAGTACTACCTAGGATTTGACTCAAAATATCCAGTAGGGTTTTTATGAATTTAAAAATTTTGCATGGAAGGGGAACACATTATGGTATAAATATAGATTATAACTTCGTAAGCATTCTCTCCTCAAACATAAAATTCTGTAAGAACTTCATTCATCTCCACTTGGAGGTCATTCTAAATTTTTAATCATATCATTGAATCAAGTAGCACTTATTTTAGGAATGACTTAAGGGGGATGTCTATAAATATGTGGATGAATACATGGTATGTCAACAAAATAAAGGTGAAACCATTAAACCCCCAGGTCTTTGGTAGCCTTTATCCATCCCTATCCAATGTTGGGAGGATATTTCCATGGATTTCATTATTGGGTTACCATTGTCTTATGATTAAAATGTTATCATGGTAGTTATGGATTGACTCACCAAGTATTCTTATTTTTTTCTTTATCAGAACCATTTTTTGCTAGTACGATAGCTTCTACTTTTCTCAATACAGTTCAAAAATTGCATGGTACTCCAAAGATCATTATAAGTGACTGAGATCCCATTTTTACTAGTAATGTTTGGACTAAATTATTTGAATGTTTGGGAACCTAGTTGGCTCATAGCTCATCCTATCATCCTCAATTTGATGGAAAAATAGATTTAGTCAACAAATGTTTATAATGGTATCTTCCTTGTTTTGTTTCTAACAAACAAGATAAATGGGTTCATTGGTTTCCACTTGATAAACGATGGTATAACACTTATTTTCACACTTCTTCCAAGATGTATCTCTTTATGTCATTATATGGGTATCACCCCCATCCATCACTACATATTTTATAGTGCATACCAAGGTTCAAGCTATTGAGGAACACATTCACCATCAATAGGAGGTGTTAGTCACTTTTTGAGAGAATTTAGCAATGGCACAAAATATAATGAAGAAACAAGTATATCAACACCATAGTGAGTGGAATTTTTTCATAGGTGATTGGTTATTTTTTTGATTATATCCATATAAGAAGATTTTTTTGAATTAATAAAAATGATAAAATGCTATCACCTAAGTTTTATGGGCCTTATCAAATCTTAAAACATTTGGTACTATGGTTTACAAGATGGAATTACCTCCATCCACTCACATACATCTAACATTTCATCTATCTTTCTTAAAGAAGGTAATTGGACATAGAGTTAATAATTAGACTAATTCACTTGAATTAGATGAATATGGTTGAATCATAATGGATCCTAAAGAGATCCTTCACACACACACTAAACAACTACAGATCAGAGCCATTAAGGAGTATTTGATCAAATGAAATAAACTAAATTCTAAAGATGCAACATGGAAAGATGAATCATTCTTGGAACAACATCTTGATTTGATTCATTGTTGAGGACACATTATTTTCAAAGGGAGGGGCATGATTCATCCTTAAACTAGAGTGTGTTCATATTATCTTGTTGCATTTATCTATGTTATTAGTATGGTTAGCCTATGGAATAAACTTGGATTAGTAGAGTATATTTAGAAGGTAGTGGTTATTATTTTACCATCATATTAATAATTTTTTTATTATTGAATTATTGTGGAGGTTACCCCCTTAAAGTGGCTTAGTCATAATATTCAAGTATTATGCTCTTTTGGTAATTTTTGTTATGGATATATTTATTTTTCTCTTGATTCTATGATATATAATTCTATTATTTTGAATAATTTAAGTAATTTTATTACACAATACCTTAGTAGATGATAAAGTAATGGCATTTTACTTCTTTCTTGACCAATTAATCAGACCTCTATTAATGGATAAATTATAACTTGAAGTGGACTTGACATTATGAATATTTCCAACCCAATCTGAGTCAATATAACCAATCAAGTCAATATCAATGCCACCTCTATATGAATCCTAAATCTTTGTTTTCCTTAAATTTAGTTTGATATCTTCTTATCTTCTTTATAATGTAGCTCATGGGGTTCTTTCATGAATATGGAGACTAGTCTGACTACTTATGATATGTCAAGTTTGGTATGAGTTAAGTAGATAAGGTTGCCCATAAGTTGCCAATACATGGTAGCATCGACCAAAGGTGAAGTAAAATATACCTCAATATTGAATATAGATAGGAATGAATTTAGAGTTAGCTTAAAATTACCCATGTTAAATTGAGCAAGAAGATCTAGAGCATACTTAGGTTATGTAAGAGTGATCCCGAAGTTAGACTGAGAAATATGAATCTTAAAGAAGTAATGTAAAAATTCTAAGTCTATCATGGAAAATATATTTTGAAGATAACATTTTAATTATGTAATGGATGAATAAGAGATATCAATGATTAAAATATCATCAACATAAAGAACTATAATCAAGAGTGAAGCATCCTACTATAAGAGATAGACATTCAAATACGAATGACATCTTGTGAATCCTACTATAAGAAGGAAAAAATCCATCTTGGCATACCAAGCTTGATAGACCTGATGTACTTTTAGGGTCTACATATAATGGAAGAATTATCAATAAATCCTAGAGATTAATCCATGCAAATCTCTACCTTAAGATAACTATGAATAAAGGTGCTTTTCATGTCCATATAATGAACATCCTAATGGTTGGCTATGGCAATAACAAGTGAGAGTTTGATAGAGTTCATTTTGGTGACTGGTGTAAAGGTCTTTATGTAGTTGATGGCAAGAACCTATGAGAATCCCTTTGTGACTAACCATGCCTTGAACTTATGAACAAACCTCTCTCCTACATACTTGGTCTCATATATCCATATACATCGAAAGATATTTCTTCCCTTAGGAAGAAGTGTAAAATCCCAAGTGTGATTCCTAATTAAGGATTTATAATCCTCATACATGGAATAATCCCACTCAATAATAATTTATGCCTCCTATAAATTTGATGGATCTGAGGTAGAGGCATAAAAATGTTGTAGACCACTATAAAAACTTAAACATGTTCAATAATCATCTGAAGGATCCCTAACCCATATACCTATAATTTTTAGTGTATACCTAGCCCAAAGTGGACCAAAAGCAGATGATTCAGGAAAAGAATTATCCTCTTCCAAAGTGTGGCTAGATATGGATGGAGATGAATCCCCATCACTACTCTCACTATCAATATTAGAAGAAGTGTCCTCAACTTTTGGAATGTGCTCAAACTAATCCAAATCATCTAAATTGAATCCATATGAGTCTAATTAAGTGGGATAAGTGTTAATGGTTGATCCTATTGGACTCTTATAAAATTTAACACTTTTCTTGATGGAAATCTCGTATGTGGTCAGAAGAAGAATGTGGTACCCCTTGACATCATCTAGATAGCCTACGAAGATGAAGTGCTTACTTTGAGGTTCCCTAGTCTTGAAACTATTCTTAAGTATGTGTGCCATAGTTATATATTATAATAATCTAAAATAATCAACTAGAGGTTTCCTATTATACCAAGATTTAAAGGGAATTATGCCTTCTAAATCTTTATGGGGAACCTTATTCTGAATGTAGCATGCATAATTAATTAACTCAACCAAATAATATGGTGCAAGTGGATGAAATTGAATTACATAGTTTTCTATCTCCTTAAAGGACATATTATTGCATTTTATAGCTCTATTTTATTAAGAACTATATAGAACCATACCTTGAAAATCAATCCCCTCTATTGTGAAAAATTACTCAAACCTATTATTGACATACTCACCCCCATTATCTATTTAATGAACCTTAATGTGTTTCTTCTATTGTTTATTTATATGGACTTTGAAGTCTTTAAACTTGTTTAAAATTTCATATTTATACCTGAGGAAGTAGAACCATGTGTACCTTGATAAATCATCAATGAATTTAAGGACATACTTATCCCTTGTGAAAGATAAACTAAGAAAAATGCTAAATACATCACTATGTACCAACTATAATGCTTGTGAATCCCTCCAATGTTTGCCTTTGTCAAATTTATCTTCATAATGTTTCACCAGGGTAAAATTCTCAGAAATACCCTTATAAAAATGGATGTGAGGTAAGCCTATGACCATATCATTCTTATTGAGTTATTCTAGGTAGCAGTAATTGAGATGGCCAAACCACTCATGCCAACATTTTAAAACTCCATCTAAATGAGTCAACAATGAATTAAAATAAGAATTAAGTGAAAATTTTGAGAAGGTATATATATATATCATATTTTGGTGATCTACCCTACCCACTACCACTATAGAATCATAATAGAACTCTCTGATTATTACTGAATCTACTAAAAACTCTACCCTCATGCATTTACTGATGTGAGTGATTTGGTACACTGATAGGAGATTAGTTTAAAGAGATGTAACACTTAGAAAATTATTGAATGTTACTCCATCCATTTCAATAGACCCTCTCCCTAAAACTTCTATTGAAGTGTCATCACCAAAAGTGATGGAAGACATGATATAAGGATCTAAGGAAGAAAATTCAACTTGTGAAGAACCCATGTTGTTGGAAGTACCAGAGTCAAAAACCCATGAAAAGGTTGGAGCTATAACTACTAAAAGATCCTTTCCCATTTATTTCTCTTCACATTTGACTTTTGTCTTAGAACAATACTGAGTCGATGAATTATGTTTGACAGACTCAGGAATACCTATGTTATTCTTCTATAGAATATGAGTTAGGTGATTAATTTTTTCTTTATGCACTTGTGTTCATCTTGCTTGTTGAGATCCAACACACCCTATTTTTTATATGAAAATGGGTGACTTATTTTAATTTTAAGTCTTCTCTTTTACATTTTATTAGTTTATTGTAGTTGTTGGTTCAAATCAATTTTCTTGGTAATCTACTAGATTATTAGTTACAAGTGACTAAATGAGTTTAGTTTAATGTTTGCATTTCTTCCATTCAGTCCAAGATTTTATCCAGAAGTGATTTAGTTTTAGCACTTGAATTTTCATCAATATACTAATTCTTAGTCTATTTGTTTACTTGTGTTATGAAACACATTTTACATCCTCCCTATACACTATTTCACCTTAGGTTTTTACAAATTATCTAAATATTTTAGAATTTATTGCTCATTTTACCAAGAAATTGAATCCATTCCTACTTTAATTTTATCTAAATTGGATATAAGTTTGCTTGGCCTCATATTTTTCCTTAGACAATTTCATTAAATTCGATGGAAGTTTCTTTTGAATGGTTTTCTATTCACTAAGTTTTCACACCTATTTGTAGAATTTCAAAAGACTTAGCTATTTGAATTTAAATTATAATAGATATTTATTCTCAAATGTTTAACCATTAGATTTTAATTCAAATTTTTTGACTATGTTTTTTATATTGTGCATGTAGGTTTTTAAGTTTGTCCCAATGCCACATGGTGACTTCTAGAAGCCTTGGGCCTCACCCAAAATACTTTCAACACTTGGTCAATTTCAAAAAAAAAAAAATTCAAAGCCACTTGGCACCTTTATGCTTCTTTAAAATACTTTGCTGATTTCACAAAAGTTACCTAGGGACACATGGCACCTTTTCACTACTTCAAAAGAATTAGCCAATTTTAGAGAGTTTGCTAGGCAAGTCTCCACATTAGCAAAACTCTAGGCTAGTAGAAGAGGGAGATGACATCATGCAATGAAATCTTATTTCTCTGCTATCTAAGAGATGTTCATACCAATATAAAGCCTCTAATCTAGCAGGTTGGTGAGATAATTCCATGTGGAATCATCCTAATTCTCTACTATCCTATAGATGTTTGTAGAGTGTAAAGCCTTTGGGAAAGTAGGTGAGTGAGATGATGCCACATGCCATAATTCCAATACCCCATTCTCCTAGATATTTTTTTGTAACCCAAAAATGATGTCAAAGCCCTAGGCAAGAAGGTGAATAGGATGAAACCACATGGAAAAATCTTGATGCTCCACTATCCTAGGGTGGTCCCTACAAATTTGAAGCCTATCTATGATCTAAGTGAGTGGGATTACACTGCATCACATGATCTCATTTTGTTATGTTTGAAATATTCAGCATAGACTAGAGGCCCAAGATGAGTAGTGGGAGAGTGAGAAAGAGCCATGTGGAATAATATTTAAAATTTGATAGAGGTTGGGAACCAATCAATAAGTACCCTAAGTTTCTATGAGCCTTGATGTTAGAGCTATTAGTATCCTAATTTTCCTAATCTTGGGAAGAGTGAGGAAAGGCCACATGTCCATGGATTATTAAAAGTAAGTAATAAAGCTAAAGCCCATGAATGATGACAAGTTGTTAAGTGGAAAAATAGAACCCAAAAAATTAAATCCAATCACACAGTGAAGGAAAATAAAGGATAATCCATGTGGTAAGGAATAAACAAACAAAGGATATGTTGTCAGTGTATCTAATAAAGCATGAACATAAAATTGATTTCCTATCAAGCCATCAAAACCATTGAAGGCCCAAAATAGATTGTGCATTCAATTTGATTTATAGAATAAAATTGAAGATCAATTGAGTCATAAATAAGATAAGAATAAATAGCATGGTGTGCATAGTTGGATTATGTGAATAACATAAAAGATAAACTTAGCCTTAAAGAGGCATAGAAATTGATTTCACATAAGCATGTGTGGTTGGTAGTCCCGATCCAATCCCAACTAATTATTTATGTCTAGTAAATGAACACTAATCTAGAGTTGTTTCAAAGTACAATGTAGGAGGTTGATACAAGTATCTTCAACATGATTATTCAATCCATTTAATAACATGACAAGTTTATGGAGAAGCCATGTGGCCGAGAGAGAACACATTGGCATTGGAATAAATCAAATGATTGTGTATAGATTCATAAATATAAGAGATGGAGATGAGATTAAGCTATAAATTGATTCCAGATGAAGGATAATGTATTGTCTAAACTAACTACAGTAATGACAAATTGATTAGATCAAATTTTATATCAAAGGGTA
This sequence comes from Torreya grandis, assembly GCA_037957365.1. Classification (NCBI taxonomy): domain Eukaryota; kingdom Viridiplantae; phylum Streptophyta; class Pinopsida; order Cupressales; family Taxaceae; genus Torreya; species Torreya grandis. The sequence goes on along the minus strand of JARHVA010008029.1, from coordinate 55,856 downwards.
GCCTTAGAATTATAGTTTCAAATATGATTTTTATAGCTACCTAAAGTTAAATGCAATTAATGTCCATGGCTTAGCTTAGGCATATTCTAAGAATATTTTTTTTATCTATATTAAATGGGGACATTATAGGTGGTTAAGATTTCATGAAATTGGCTTAGATTACCCTAATAATTATTTCACTATTAGTTGCCTAATTTCCTTGCCTAAAGAGGTAAATCATAATAGACACCGTTTTAGATGTTGAATACACCCTTTAAGTTATTTTTTAGTCCATTTACAGTGTTCTATTTAATTAAAGTCTTCATGTATTTGATTTATACTTGTCATTAAGTTATAATAACTATAAATGAGATTTGGTTACATCAAGATAGTCGCATTTTAATTGTGAAATAATTGATTAAATTGGTCTGTCAAAGTTAGTCTCACCTTATCTAGGATTTTCCACAACCACGATGTGAAATAGTTTTAGGTTGTGAGTTATGCTTTATTTTTTATAACTTAGTATATGAATGAATATCATGTATATGTGTGTGAATTCTTGAATTATATTATGATCATATCTAGTTTTATTCACTCTATAATGCTTAGATTTGCTTATCAAGAAGCTATATTATGACTAATGTGTGCAATAGCTATATTCCATTAACATGATTATCAATAGGTTGGATGAATCAATGGTGTTCACAATGTCCCCTTAGGAACTTTCATGTAGTGTGTTTTGAGTTCATGAAACAACTAGATCAAGCACATAGTGGTATAACTATGGTGAATTTTATTCACAACTCAAAACACTTTGACGGCTTATGTAATCAAAGATAACTCATTTTTTAACTCCCTTCCCTCTCTCCAATTTCTTTTATGACACATTTCCCTTAGTGTAGGACTAAATTAAATTGTAGTGAAACTAAATGTATGGATTCATTAGTTGAATTAACTTGGAATCAGACTCAGATAACTATTTAGTAATCACCTAGTGTGAGCTTCTAGTAGACTAATTTATATGTTTTCCCATGTTATGTTTTTTTAGTGAAATATTTTCCCTTAGATCACTAGAAGATCCTAAACATAGGGGGAATATATCCTAAATGGTTTGATCTCTAGGTACTTCTTTTAGAATGTTTAATCCAATGAGCAAATTCTAAGGGTGGGTCACTTGCTGAGATCCACACTTTCTATCACTAGGAGGGCCTTGATGATATTGGTCAATGTTGTCTTGATTTTTTTGATTTTTATTAATATTTAGTTGTTTATTTTTTTCCCATTCTATTTTAAGGATACCTAGGTCTATAACTTATCTAAGATGGCCTAACTCACCTAGTCAACCATTATCATTCTAGGACCTCAAAATCCTTTACCTAAGGATCCCTTTGATCCCTTCCTAGTGTTTGAAAATGTATATCCAAAAAAAGATAAGGAGCATGTTATATCTTATATATGGGATATGAATGAGTTGGGAATATAGCTTGAGGATGTTTCTTGTGGGCTCTTTCCTTTCACTTTAAAGGGAGAGGCCCATGACTAGTACCTTAACTTGATACCCAACTACATCACCAATAGTCAGATCCTCAAAAATAATTTCTTTTATTTATTTTTAAAGCTAAAAAAGTCCTAATCCTCTCTCAATAATGTCTTAACTGAGATATAATAATCCCAAGACCCCATCCTCACTATGGTAGAATCCTTCCCATTTGAGTTACTTAATTATGAGCTTACTAATCATCTAGATGTTAACATTAGTAAAGTGAAAAAAATCATTCATTACATGAAATAATAAGTATTAAAGTTGAAAGATTAATTAAAATGGAAATAAGAGGAAGAATACAAAACTTTCCAAGAGGAGCTATGTCAACAAACAAAATAATCCTTCTCTTATTAGTCCCTAATGCCTACATTCAATGAGATAACCAAATAAAGTGATGACATTAATGTAGAGAGATATACTATAGAGGAGACTGACCTCCTCTTATAGATACAAGAAAAGATATAAAATGTCCTTTTGTTAGATTCCCCAAGTCCTTCACCATTGGAAACTATTGAATTGCTTATGCCTAATAGCCTAGTTAGTGAACCCCAGGTAAATGACCTCCCTACTTTTGGCTAGCAAAACCATGAAGTAAGACTTTATTTTTCTAATAATTTTTTGAAAGATCATGAAAATAATTTAGCATTCTCCTTTTATCATATGGATATAATCTTGAAGATGGTTATCTGGAATATATGTATAGAAACTTGTTTAAGCTATCTAAGAAAGAAGAGTGGTCAAAATAAAACCATGAGCTAGATGAGTCAGAAAAAAGAGATATAATAAATTAATTTATTTTAACAAGCCAAAATTATATACAATGGGTAATTTATGAGCCCCTAACTTCTATGGTCACAAAATTTAAGCTTCAAGTAAAAGAGTTTCTTATTTATGATTAACGTGATGATGAGGTAATCTTTTTTGAACCTGATGTTAATTATCCTAATGATATGATAAAATAATATCTTGATGAAAATATTTGTAATGGTAAGTTAAATTTTATAAAACATAACCAATTTGAGAAACTAAATGTAGGAGATAATTTGGTGGGGAATTAGTGGTCATGGATCAATTTGCAATAATTGCAAGAAGGTGATGATTTGGATGAGATGGTAAACTCATCTATTCATTTGAAGGTTTTGAATCCTCTAACCTATGATATCTACAAAGAAGATTCTATTCAACTTTAATATGCTATCCACCAAGTTTTTTATGCCTAATATGATTTACTTATAGAGGGAGAACACAACTTTGATGCATTAGAAGATTATGGTGATTCTAGGGTGGTATATTTTAAGGAATACACTGATGAATTTTGTGATTTCAAGTCATGTTGGTCTACTCTATTAGATGATTCATTTTATTATTACCAATCTAATGTGCTTTTTTGTTTATATATAGGTGATAATGTTAAGTATTTTAACTCTAGAAATTATAAGAAGTGTTTATATCCTAATTTAAGGGTTTTTTTCTATGAATGGAATGTCTTTAAGTATTCTAGTATACTTCTTAATTTTTTCCATCAAATATGATCACACACATATTCTATTATTGAGTTCACTCATTTTAATTATCAATTAGTTCCTAAGCTTTGTGAAAGAACTAATATGGCATGTTATATGATTAGAAGAGAGTTTCAATTTATATGGACTATAACTGATGGTGAATAACCTAACCTAGTTCCACCTTAGAACACTAGGAACTTTAGCCAAAGTATTCTTTATGGATATAATCTAGCCATGTATAGTGTAAAAACCCCTAATTTCTTATAGTAGTTTATTTATAGCTTATTTTTTGTTTTTTGTCTTGATTTCCTAGGTTAGGTTTTTTTTTCCTATTTTTATTTTGTTATTGTTTATTTTGGGTGTATATCATTTGGTAAAAATGTCTTGACCTCTTGTGAATTAATGAAAATCAATCTTATAGCTTGAATATGGTGTGATCTCAATGATGGTATTAACATGGTTGTTTATGATTTCAACATTTATTTTGTGATTAATAACCCCTTATATGTATTTACCTAAATCACTGGTAATAATTTCTAAATAATGTCTTGTGCAGTAATTTTTATGTTCTTTTCATCCTAGTCAATCCCATTTCATGCTGGTGACCAATATCAAAAGGTAGAAAGAAGGTAGTAGCATGTTAATATGGGATATTCTTGTGTATAGTTTAAAGATAAGGGTGTTTGATTTTGTCAATTAGTGATCGATTCATAGGAATATTGTCCTCTCATGATGAGTCTAGACTATGGATAATAATACTGGGTAGAAGTATATAAAAAACCTATTTTTACTCCATTTTTAAAATTTTAAAAGTCCATGGTCCTTAAAAGAACATGGGGATGAATAAAAACTAGATTCTATTGTATTCAACACACCCCACCCTATATTTTCTTTGAAAAGTTGGGACCCTCTTTGTTTTTAGACAATATGAATATTTTATCTAGGTATTTATATGTTTTTGAGAGTTATGATTATTATTATCTATATAAATTTGGTACTTTGAACATTAAATAACATGTTGGGATCTGCTTATTTACTTTTTAAAAGGACTTGTTAAAACTAATATATTAATAGAGAGTTGGGAAGATTTGCTTTGTATGGTAGGAATTTATATTAGCTTTACTTAAAAAAATTTGGTCTTTGAAAGCTTTTATTTTAATAAATTTCTCTTTCAAAGCTTTATTTCAGGACCTTTCATTCAAAAGCTTCAATTTGGGAACTTTCATTTAGAAACTTTGTCCCAATCAGTGAATTTTTCCTCGAATCTTTACTTTAGGAATTTTCATTTGGAAACTTCACTTTGAGAAGTTTCATTCTAAAATTTTTTCTTGATCAACTATTTTTTTCTTCTAAAACTTTCACTTCAGAAATTTTCACTTCAAAAACTTACTATCAAAAAATTTCACTTCAAAAACTTTTTCTTTAGAAGGTTTATCTTAGAGAAATTTCTCTTTAGATTCTTTGTTTCAAGAACTTTCATTTGTAAGATTTACTTTGGGAACTTTCTATGCAACTACTTCTACTCAAACCATAGTCTTTACAAAGATTACTTAGTCTTAAACAACTTTCACTACAGAGACTTTGGGATAAAATATTCTATACTAAATTTATTTGAAGATAATTCTACTTTTTGGGGTATTTTGGGCCCTAAGTCAAAGTTTGAATCCCTTGACTAGACCACATAATGACAAATAGAAAAAAATGGAAAGGTAACACCATGGCACCCCAAATGACAAAGAATTCTACAGGGAATATACACTAAGACTAGGTGGTCAAGTTAGAATTTAATGAAGGTGATGATCTCATAGACATTAGATATTAATAGCTTAAAAATAGAAATTAATGCAAAAATCTATAACATCGATCCCCCAACCAAGTTTATTTCATTCAATTTTCAAGAGCTTGAGTAAAATTAAGCCTTATACAATCTCAAAAGCCCTAGGTATGACTAGGACAATTTTTAATTCATGTAATTTAGTTTAATAAATACCATTTTCAAAAGCTTGAACCATACCAACACCCATCAAAAATCCATGACACATCATCGTCTAGGTCATACAAATGACCCTTATCACCCTCCAAGTTCTCCATCAAGGATTCCACTAAGTATTTAGACATAGTTTTTGATGTAACTATATTTTATAACTGTTATTATAATTACTCATCCTTATTGGAGGCCATAGAGAATATAGATTCCTTTGTATCAGAAGAATACATTTTATCTTGAGGATAAATAGATTATAAATTACTTGATCCTATTCAAGTGATAGTCCCTTATTTACATAGATACTATGTTAGAGGTTGTGTCATGTATAGACTTGCTATGAGGCCTCTTCTTCAAGGGAATAATAGTAGATGATAATTACCTACACTACATAAAAAATAACATAGTCATTATTTACATATCTAGGGAAGTAGTCATGAGGTATTTGAGTCTCCCTATCTTGGAGGTTATATTTTATTTGCATGCTTTAGTTACTTGAAACAAGACCAATAATGTGGAGTGAGCACTATAAATGTGGATTCTCCTTGGGGAGACATTTATTATAAAAAGAACATGTTAATAATCCTTCCCCCATCATCTGATTTAGGATATGGGTTTATGTGGGCATGGAATTATTGAACCGACTCTTGAGCCATGCAAGAATCCACTTCTTACATCTATAATGGATTCCCTTGCTAGACTTACTTCATACTTTAGAACACACCTATGCATTGAGGTGTTGGAAATATTGTCATTAATGTCAAAGGTTTAGTATCGGTGATAAATGCCCCATTGAATTTAATGGTGATTTTAATATTCATATCTTCGCTAGTTTGTGTTAATATTTATTTAATATTAATAAACATAGTTTTGGTTACATATAAGTCAAAAGAGAGCCCATGGAGAAGTCAAAGAGTCACGGGGTAAAGACAAAAGAGGAATGGGATGCATTTTCTCATGGAGAGTCATCTTGAGGAATTCCAAGAGTCACCATGTGAATACAAAAGAGGGTATGGTGCATTTTTCCATGAAGTAACACTTTGAGGAATATGAAAATTCATCAAAATAAAGAAAAAATAGGAAAAGATGCATTTGCTCATGAAGGGTCACCATGTGAATTTTGAAATGAAACGATATGAAGGGTAATGTAATTTTGGTGCCATTTTATATGAGGATTGAAGGGTTATAAAGGGTGAATGCCAAAGGTCATTTGGAAATCTATAAAAAAAGGCTAGAGAATCCAACTGTAATATTTAATAGAGTGCATGGTTTGTATTTTTTTTAGAGGAGAGAAAAGTAGGAGATATTGTAGATTTATATCATTTGTTAAGTAATCAACATTGAGATATCATTATGTTTTATACATAAGAGGGGTCGGTGCTCACAAATATTTACAAGGGATTGGTGCTCCTATGGGTTGGTACTCATAAATAGTTGTTGTGTTGGTGCTCAGAAAAGGGGTCAGTGCTCTTATAATTTGGTGCTTGTAAAATTTATAATTTGAGTTGGTGCTCATTCATATACTTGATATTGTTCTCCATAGTTTCCCCCACTTTTGGTTTCTATGTAAAAAGAGTCTCTCTCTCTCTCTCTCTCTCTCTCTCTCTCTCTCTCTCTCTCTCTCTCTCTCTCTCTCTCTCTCTCTCTCTCTCTCTCTCTCTCTCTCTCTCGTGTGGAGCATATTATTATTTCATTTTTATTTCATATCTTGAATGTGTGATTAAGTGGTTAAAGAAAAGAAATTAGATAAATTAAAAGATATATAATATATTGATTCACCCCCCTGTTAGTATATTTCATGCTTAACTATGGGAATTAGAGTAGGTTCCTTTTTAAAATGTTTTACAACTTGAAGTTAGATCAGGGAAAGTATGATGGCTGGATCACATGAATGTTTTTCTATAAATAAAGTAACTTTATTTAATGGGATAAATTATGATTTTTAAAGCATAAGGATGAGCACTTATTTGATAGCCCTTAGATTTGACATTTGGTAAGTAGTGGTAGAGGAATATGAAGAGCCACAGATGCTTATAACTACTTCAATGGAAAAGAAGGCAAGTGAAAATAATGCTAAAGCTTTAAATTCTATTTTATATGGTTTATTTGAATTAGAATTTGTTAAAGTTATGAAATTTAAATTTGCTCATGAAACTTGGGTAAAACTTGAGAATATTTACAAAGGTGATGGAAAGGTTCAACAAGCTAAGATTCAAACTTTCAGAAGATAGTTTGAGATTTTGAAGATGGAAGAGAAAGAAAATATAGAAAGTTAACTTTTGTAGGTTGATCAAATAGTTAATTAGATTCAAGGTCTTGGAGAGAAGTTAGAAGAATCAATTGTGGTACAAATTTTATTGAGATCTCTACCATTGAGATATGATGCAAAAGTTTTGACAATTCAAAAGATGAAGAATTTAGCCAAGCTAAAGATGGATGAGCTACATGGTATTCTTATGACATATGAGCTGCAAACTAAACAAGAGAAACCCTCAAAGAGATAAGATACTTTCAAGACATAAAAGAAAGAGAAGGCTAAGATTCAAGAATCAAGTGATAGTTCTAGTGATGATGAAGATGACAATGGAGTTCTATTCATTTGTAAGCTGACAATGGAAACAATTGAAGATCTAATAACACACTTTGAAGAAGCCAAGAATAATTAAAAATATCTAATGGCATAGTTACAAAAAGTAAGTGAAGAATGTGAAAGGTATGTTATTGAAATTGCTTCTTTAAAAGTAAATCTTGAGAAAAAAAAATAAAGATAGAGTAGCCAATGATTCAAAATTTGAGAATAACATTAATATGTTGAATAAAAGATTAGAAAGTCAAAGATTAATGTCAGATAATATAAGTATTAGATTTGAAAAAGAGAAAGGGTAGGCCACTACTTTCATAGAAAAGGTTAACACAGAAAAATGAAAGAGCTATGTTGAAACTCTTACAAAACAAGAAATAAAAAGGGAAGAAGTTAAGAATATAGAGGACATCTCAAATAAAGAAGGTTGAAAGGAATAGAGCTACAAAATATAATCAGGTTAGAGATGCACAAATAGATCCTATTTTTATGGTTATTGTTTTTAATGTAATGGATATGGTTATAAGAAAATAGAATGTCGAAAAGGGATAAAATTTTTAGAAATAAGGAAAAGGAAACTCATGTAGAGTCAAGCAAAATCCATAAATATTTTCATCCTCTATCAGGATTTAATGAAGAAGTCATAATATGTTATAAGTGTAATAAATTTGGACACATATATTCATACTATAGAAGCATGTTTGATTCAATCAAGAAGGAATAGAGTTTCAAGGCTCCATTCATCAAGAAGAAAGTTCAGACATGTTCATGGTAGAAAAAACAACCTAAAAAATCTATGTTGGTATAGACAGGTTTGCATGTAAGAAATGAATAAAAGACATGGTTCATTAATAGTGGATGTTTGAGGCACATGATAGGGGACAAGATAAATTTCATAACCTTGAAGAATATCAATGGTGGCATAGTGAAATTTGGAGATAATACTACTACCATAATTGCCAAAAAAGATACACTAAGTTTGGATAATGGTAGAACTAAAACTGAAAATGTTTTGTATGTAGAAGGTCTTAAGCATAATTTTTTGAGTGTAAGTCAAATGTGTGATTAGGGGAACACATTAAAGTTTTATGCATAAGGATGTGAAATTAGGATAAAATATTTAGATGTGTGGGTTGAAGATGCTCAAAGAATAGGTAATAATTTGTATATGTTATCAAACATCAAAGGTCAAAGATGTTGTTTGAGTCAGATTAAAGAAAGTTGGCTATGGCATAAGAGAATGAGACACATAAATTTTGACAATATTTTCAACATCAGAAACAAGCAAGAAATTAGAAATCTTCTAAAGATTACAAAGCCATCTAGTACACTTTGTGAACCTTGTCAGCATGGGAAGCAAATTAGAAGGCAGTTTAAAACAAAAGAGTACTCAACCACTTAGATGTTAGAGCTTGTTCACACTGATTTGTGTGGACCTATAATAATTCAAAGTAATCAAGGTGAGAAATATTTTATGTTTCTTATTGATGATTTTTCATGTATGACTTGGGTAATACTTTTAAATAAAACATCAGAAGCTTTCAAACATTTCAAAGCATTCAAAGCATTAGTTGAAAATGAAACCAATTTGAATATTAAGTGTCTAAGATCATATCAAGGAGGAGAATTCATGTCAAATTAGTTTATTGATTTTTTTTAAGACCATGGAATAAAGAGACATTATTTAATAGTCAGAACTCCACATCAAAATGAAGTAATGGAACAGAGAAATAGAATAGTTTAGGGGATGGTGAGGATAGTGCGAAATGAATCCAAGATACCAAATAAATATTAGAGAGAGGTAGTTGATATAGTAGTGCATATTGAGAATAGATAATTATTGAGAGTCAACAGTGATAAGACTCTTTATGATCTATTATGGAAAGACAAACTAGCAATAGTTGATTATTTTTGAGTTTTTAGTAGCAGATGCTTCATAAAAAAATCAATGAAAAACTTGGTAAGTTTAAATCTAGAGCATATTAAGGTATATTTATTGGTTATTCTTGTAAAATTAAAGCTTATAAAAGTTATAAAAAAGAACCAAGAAAATTGTTGAAAGTGTAACTATTAGGATAGAAGAAGATGGAACACAAAGAATCAGTGATCCAGTAGACATTCTTGAAATCATTGAAGATGAAGATTTTGAAGAATCAGATGAACATGAGAAGAAGGATAAAAAGGACACCAAAAATCCATCCAAACATGTCCAAATAAATCATAATAAAAGTGACATCATTGGAGACATAAATGAAGGAATTCGCACCAAAAGAATTATGGTAAGTGAATCTAAGCAAGTTAATTTCTCTTTATTATCCAAAAATAAGCCTAGAAAATTTTCAAAAGCTAGACATGATAAGCATTGGGTTAAGGAAATGGATGAAGAATTAAATTAGATAGAAAATAATGATACTTAGTAATTAGTGCTTAGACCAAAAGATCACAATGTGATAACAACAAAATGGGTTTATAGAAATAAGTTGAATGAAAATATAAAAGTTACCAGGAATAAAGCAAGATTAGTATGTAAAGGATATGCTCAGATTAAGGGAATTGATTTTGAAGAAAATTTTGTTCTAGTGGCAAGGCTAGAGGTTATTAGAATGTTTCTTGAATATGCAATGTTAAAATTTTTGAAAATGTTTTAGATGGATGTCAAATCTACCTTCCTAAATGGGAATATAGAAGAAGAGGTCTGCATTGAGTAGCCTAAGGGATTTATTCTCTCAAATATTAGTATCCATGTATATAGATTAAATAAAATACTATATATATTGAAACAAGATCCCAGAGCTTGGTATGGAAGACTTGATAAGTACCTACAAGATCAAGGTTTCAAGAAAGAATTTGTTGATAGTAATCTCTACATAAAAATAGATGGTGAGCATCAATTTATGGTTGTGGTATATGTTGATGACATCATTTTTAGAGGAAAATTTGAAAAGATGACAAAATAATTTCTTGATAATGTGAAAAAATAATTTGAGATGTCTATGCTTAAAGAATTGTCATTTTTCTTAGGGTTACAAATATTTCAGTCAGATAAAGAAATTTTCATCTCAAAGTAAATATGCCAAGGAAATGTTGAAGAAATTTGGTTTTGAGTATTGTGTACCAATTAGCACACCAATGACTATAGGAAATAAGGTGAGCAAGGATGAAGATTCACCTATTACAGATCAGTCTTTGTATAGATCTATGATTGGTAGTCTTTTATATTTTACACCATCAAGGCTAGACATCAAGCATGTAGTAGGTATGGTTACAAGATATCAATCAGATTCAAAAAATAGTCATGTTCAGGTGGTGAAGATAATATTTAGATATATCAAGGGGACATTAGAATATGGATTGTGGTATCTCACAGACAAAGATTTTACTTTGGTTACTTATACAGATTTAGATTGGGCATGTTGCTTGGATGATAGAAAGAGTAAAATTAGAGGAGTTTTCTTTTTTGATGATAGCTTAGTATCATGGCTAAGCAAAAATCAGAATTTAGTATCACTTTCTATAGCTAAATCAAAATATATTTCAGTGGTATTGTGTTGTACTCAAGTGCTTTGGATAAAGCAAACTTTGGAAGATATTGAGGTAAAATATGATGAACCTACTTCTATTTTTTGTGACAATACAAGTGCTATTAATATTTCAAATAATCAAAGGATGCATTCAAGAAAAAACATATTCCCATTAGATATCACCTCTTAAGAGATCAGGTTGTAAATCAATAGGTTAAGATGGAATATATCAGTACTACAAAACAAATTATAGATATTTTTACAAAGGCACTACCAAAAGATACATTTGAGTATCTATGGGAGAATTTGGGAATAATTTATTTTACTTCCTTCCATTGAGGATCAACATCAATTAATGGAAAACTAAGTGTTAGCTCTAGGATAGGCCCTTTTCGAGTAATGTCAAAGGGGGAAAATAATATAAATAGGTGTAGAAATAGGTACAGGGAATAGGTACAAGTTGCTATAGTAAGGGGGAGTTACTATCTATTTTTTAGATGGTAGTATGTGTAGGTTGGCATGTGTAGTGTAGGTTTTAGGATGTGGTAATTTTAGTTTGAGGTTGCCATTAATGACAAAGGGGGAAATTGTTGGAAATATTGTCATTAATGTCAAAGGTGTAGTATTGGTGATAAAGGCCCCATTGTATTTAATGGTGTTTTTAATATTTATATTTTGGCTAATGTGTGTTAATATTTATTTAATATAAATGAATATATTTTTGGTAACATAAAAGTCAAAAGAGGGCCCATGGAGAATTCAAAGAGTCATGGGGTAAAGACAAAAGAGGAATGTGATGTATTTTCTCATGAAGAGTCATCTTGAGGAATTCCAAGAGTCACCATGTGAAGACAAAAGAGGATATGGTGCATTTTTTCATGAAGGGACACTTTGAAGAATACAAAAAGTCACAAAGAGAAAGACAAAAGAGGAAAGGACACACTTGCTCATGAAATATCACCATGTGACATTTCAAATGAAAGGATACAAAGGCTCATACAAGTTTGGTGCCATTTTACATGAGGATTGAAGGGTCATAAAGGGTGAATTCCAAAGGTCATTTAAAAAGCTATAAATAAAGGCTTGAGAAGTCATTTGTAATATGCAATAGAGTCCATGGTTTGTATTTGTTTTAGAGGAGAGAAAAGTAGGAGATATTCTAGAGTTCTATCATTTGTTGAGTAAGCAACATTGAGAGATAGTTGTGTTTTATACATAAGAGGGGTTGGTGCTCATAAATAGTTGTTGTGTTTGTGCTCAGTAAAGGGGTTGGTACTCCTACAAGTTGGTGCTTATGAACTTTGTAATTTGAGTTGGTGCTCATCCATATACTTGAGTTGTTCTCCATGGTTTTTCCCACTTTGGGTTTCCACATAAAAATCTGGTGTCTTTCTCTCTTTTGTGTAGTGCATATTATTATTTTAGTTTTATTTCATATCTTGAATATGTGATTAAGTGATTAAAGAAAAGAAATAATATTAATTAAAAGATATATAATATACTGATTCAGCCTCCTCTTAGTATATTTTATGCTTAACAAGGGGGAATTAATTAGTGCCCAACTCTAGGAAAAAATTCTACACAAAGATAGGAGAGCACATGGGGGAAAATTTTATATGATGTCTTACCTATTATATGCAGGCATGGGAATGATGTGAAAGCACAATGGAGTCATATGGGATCCTAACCTATATGTTATAAAGAATTAGCTATATGATTATCACTCTTTTCTTCACATATACTCATATTTTAAGAACATCACTAAGATTTTAGAGGATATACACCCTCAAGTTTAGATGTCCATTCATGGTCAGCCTTTGGATAGGATTTCACCCAACATCACCAAAACACTTCCCAACATGGGAGACTATTTGCTCTAACTTGACTACACTATCATCATGGTTGTTGGCCATAAGGTGGATCCTCTTCATCTTCATAAGTTTATTCCCCAAAAGGTATATGAAAAAGAGATTGCCTTATAGATATATAATGATATAGACAAAAAGGTGATAAAGAATAATAAAGATACCTTTCATAGATACCACATCAGTATTGGGAGGATATAATACACCATAAGGAGGAAATTTAGGGAAGCTATAAAAGAAAGGTGAGAATATAAATTATCCACTCTCCCCATTGGGATTAGGACCCCTATGGAAAAGTCTAGTATAAAATCCACACCCTTGGCCTCTCATATAAATATGAACCATTTGATCATGACTTCCTATTTTTTAATTCCAAGGATGATGAATAAGTGAAATAAAAATAAGTGACATCAGGATTGAGAGAGGACATATTGAGGGTGATACAATTTGAACCCTCTCACACTTAGCCAAGAAAAATTTAGAATTCCACGATGAGGAGGATGGAGATATTCTAAATTTTGGAGTGGTAGGCCATATCAACAACCAATAAAAAAGGGACAATATCCCCAAGGTCCACTCATGGATCAAGACCAACTATATGAGTATTAATATTTGATAGGTGAGGCATCACTTATTAGAGTACATGGACAAGAAGAATAAAAATAAGAAGCCTCCTTCTACATGAGAGGAAGAGTGATAGACTCTTCTAGTTCATGCATCAACTATTTAACCAAGGAAGGTTGAGCAGGAGATAGTAGAAGAGTTGACTTAAGGAAAGGACATCACATGAGTGGAATAATTCAAGATTATTTTCTTAGATTATTATGCTAAAAAAGAAAAAATGGCCTCAAAAACCCTAACATCCATCATGATTACCCCTCTTCTTCCCTAATAAATGACTAATTCACAAGTTGGGAGAATAACATAATGCTATCAAAGGAAACCAAAGGGGGATAGACCTCAAACCCTACCCATGTAAGCACTCAAAAAGGAAAAAAATTCCCTAGAATATGAGCCAACATAATAGGTGGATGAGGAGTAATTAAAGGAAGCCAAGGTCTTAAGCTTTCAAGTTCTTAAAGTAAAGGCACCTCTCACTAGTGAGTCACATGATAAGGGTCCTCTTTTCACATCCCCCTTAGGCATTTTTCCTTTAATTCCATTATCTATTGTTTATTCCATCCATAATCCAATTATTTCCACTTTCATTACTATGAAATCACTTTCTATTAGTCTCCTTTTCATGTACCCAATCACTATTCTTCGTATTGCCACTTCACCTTATTCACCCTCCACTACTGCAGTTTCTATTCCTTTAGTGTCCTTCCCTTCAACCATAGCTCTATCCATGCCACCCATCAAGTAGCCTATCATCTAAATTATTTCTTCCTTTACCTAATTTGGTTCACCTCTCTCTTATTCAACACTAGTATCAATAAAAAAATTAGTGACAACCAAGATGGATCCAAGAAAGTAACCAATCTATGTTGTACACCTAATGCCACAATTCAAAAACATAGATTGGTCCAAAATAATTTGGTCCTAATGACTGAGCCTTCCTTTGAACCTGAGCCTGAGCCTTAAAGCATGTGCAAGTAAAAACTCAACCATCATATCCTTTGAATCTCACTCTTTCATACTAGGCCAAGGAGTTAGGATATTTGGCCTCTAAGAGACCCAATCTAAATATCATTGAGCTTCCAATGGTAAGATCATTATTTGACAAGGCTAAAAAATTATTCCACCAAGTTAGAAAGATAAATATTGAGAATAGTTTTAGTAGGAGTTTGATTTTAGAGGAAAGGGAAGAGGTTTATTCCCTTTCAAATAGGTAGAATAGGAAGAAGAGTCAGTACCCATACACTAAGGACCTCAAGTCCTATATGGAGACCCATAATAAAGCAATATTGGTTATACATGAGGGGATAGAGATGGATAGAAAAGAGTTGGAAGAAGATTTATAAACTCTTAAAGAGAATTAATAGGTGATATGAGTCCCCCATGGTATTGAATAGACTATAAAATATGTAACATTCAAGTTGTATGAGATTTTGGATTTGATTCATTCTTAGAGAGTCAATTTGACTCCACATGTAATTTCAATAACCAAATTGTTCAAGCTTCTTAGAGATGATGAGAATAAGTCAAATGTTTTGGTATTGTACATGCCCAATAAGGCATTCATCTACCTAGACCTAATCACCCCTCTAAAGGTATAAAATGCATTGAATCTATCCCTAATAAGAACATAAGATGCCTAAGACTGGGTTTCATCTTCTAAATTTCTAGTAAACAAGCTAGATGAAAAAGAAAATCAAGTAGAGAAAATTTTGATAAATCTTAAATTGACAGTGGTCTAGGACAATAGAGGGAAATTTCTATCACAAGCTACTTTTGATTAGATGATTCAACAAGTCTTGGATGGATTTAAATAGAGTTTACAAGGAATAATTTTGGAAGACATTGAAGCCAAGTTAATCACAGTAAGGATAAATGCACTAGAAGTAGAATTATTCTATGTTTTGTTTCAATCCACCAAGATAGAACACACAAGACTAATGGAATAAATTGGTAGGGTGACTAGGCATCATATACTTGACATGAACTTAATTCATACACAACATGCCAAAGCATACAATTATTACCCAAAGTTGAATGTCAATAAGAAAGTAATAATAGTGCCACCTACTAGTTTTTCTCCTCAAATCCCACCTATAGTTCCAATAACAACACTACCACTAGCTACATCCCCTCTTGGTTAAATAACAAGAATAATGCCACCTCACAATTCAAATTCAATTATAACTCTAGTTTAATCAATGAGTACACCACCAATCACAACTCTAGTCACCATGCCCTTAAGCACAAGTAAAACTATAGTTATAATGATAGTTTTGAGAAATATTAAGTAGGAGCTGATTTAGCCCAAATGTAAAAGGCTATTTTCTTATGATTTTTCATGTAGTGGTTATAATAAAATAATTAATTCATAGTTGCATCCTTATTGTAATTAAATAAATCATTTTTTTAGCATGCACACATTGCATCTTTGAAATATCCATAAGTTATGACATGTAATTGAGACTTATCATAAAGTATTTTAGGGTGTAATCAAAGTTTTCTAGACTTTAAGGATAAAGCATACCCTTCCCCAAGTTCTTTATATACATGTATAACCCTCTTTTCAAAGGGTTAAAGTTTTGGATAAATATATAAGAAGAGATCAAGAAATTGATTGTCATGCAATTGTGTTTGTCATTTCTTCTTCACTCTCTATATTAATGAATTTGAAGTTTATTTGTTTGTATTAATTCAATAATTTTGAAGCATGATAATGATATGAAGGAATCTAATTATTTTATTAATGAAAATTAATCTTGGATGTGCAATAAAAATTGAGTATTAATAGGCTTCATTGATTTATAGAATTTATTAAAATTTGAATTGATAATCCAAAGTGTGTATAAGTATCTCTTTTGATATAGTCTTCTAGGTGTGAGCCATAGCTACCATAGATAACTTCTTGGTCTAAACTATAATTTGTTATAAAAGGGTGTGTAATATATGCCCTAAGAAGAGTAGCCTTTAGTTAAGATCATTAATAAGCCCATATTTATTATACCAAATTGCTAACCATTCTTGTTCATGGGTTTTAAAAATCTACAAACTACAAACACTATTTTGGATATACTTGTCCACCAAAGAAATAACCATAGAAATTAATTTTCAAGAACATATAAACTTATTTTATAACTTAACCTTATTTATATTTTGTGTTTTTTTGAGATATTCACACTATACAATAATTCTCCACCCATCCAACTCACATAGTGATTACCCTTTTATTAGATTTGACACATCCATCACAATATTGGTTATATAGCCCACTTGTTCAACATGTTATTCCACCACTTGGTTATTTTAACCACATACCTAAAACTCATACCCCAAAGTGGAATAATGTTCCATAGATGTTATAAAATGTTAAAGTCCACCTTTTTTAAACTTTTAAAGGTGTGTATAAAACCCACATCAATAGAAAATAAATATAGCACTAGAAGGAGGGCCCACTTGTGTGTTTTCCTAATAAATAGGCTCTATTCCATATGGTAAGATATATTAGAGATGAATGAGAGATTAAAAAGGTATAAAGCCTAAGATAGCCTTTTAGTTTCACTATTATCAAATTCTAGGAGGCTTAGATCCATACTTGTCATCCTTGAGATGCATTGAGCCCGAACACCTTTCCCTATAAGAAATGTCATGCTTATCAATCTTCATATGGATAAACCTTGGTTAATAAAATACACAATTACCATCCATAGGGACCAACATGATCTACTAGGAAATCCAAAAAAGTATTTACCTACCTTCTCCCCCTCAAGTGAGAGGACAATAAAAGAACATATCAAATCTCAAGGTTGCCTTGAGATTAATGAATATCATCCATGAGGATGTTTCATGAAGGATTTTTTGTTTAATTTTCAAGATTTTTATTTTGATTGGTATCTCAATTTTTATGAAAATTCCATCACCTCATGGAATGTGTATCAAAATACATTCCTTACACAATTTGTACAAGTAACTAATCCAAACTTGATATATCAGCTCTTTACCATCATGAAGATGGAACCCAACAAGTAAATATGGGCCTTAAATATGATATTTTATAATATGTACACTTTATTTAATTCCACATGTAAGATATATATGAATCTAACACTCAAGATATACAAGAACTCCCTAGATCCTATTATTATAGTATTCTTGAGAAGAGCTACCACTACCAATACTCTAGCTTTGGAATTCCAAGAAGCTATTAACATTGACAAGAATCCCAATCCATAGCTTATACCTCATAATCTATGAGTCCAAGCATTCAATAATGGACTCCCATCCCTAGATATAATTCCACACACTAATCAGAATGCTCATGGATTCAATTATAATTAGTTGTACACTCTGCCTCTTATGATGTAGTAGACAAAAAACTAGAATTATGATTTACTAAATAATTAGATATAAAGGAATGTCCACCAGTAGAATCAACATTAGGATTGCACCAACATAATATTCACTCAAGGATATAACTCCAATAAAGATGAATTGGATTGGATATAAAGAATGGTCTAGAAGCTGAGCAACAATTTCTTGAATATGTAGAAGAGGATGGGTAATACCCTTAATCAACATTAAAATTAAAATTATAACTTTCCAAGATACAACAAGACCACCATTAATTTATAATAAAAATAATCTAATAAGCTACCAAAAATCAATATCATGGAAATAGATTTACCCAATTGGTGCAGGGTCCATAACATGTCACAACATGGAGAGTTAGACTATATAGAGTTCTATGTAGCCTTTGAAATATTCTAGATAGAAATGATCATACAAGATCAAATGATGAATCCTCTATATATCCCTCAAAAATATGGCCCTTCAAGTTTAACTATGGTCTTCGAGACCCATGAGTCTTCCTTTCCTAATGAAGATGATAATATTTTGAAGGATAATTATAATGAAGTTCAATCATTCCAAAAATTCAATAGGAATACTTATAATGAGGAACATGTAACCTCTTACTTCATATACTCCCAATAATACAATTATGCCTCCAAATCCCAAATCTAAAAATAATCTTCCCCCCTAAAGGGAATGATCAGCCTCATCATAGAGAGGAATAAAGTAAAGGAAGATACAATATTGTTGAGTATGTGAATAAAATTAAGGCCAAAATCACTCTTCATGAACTAGCACAAATCATAGAGCATAAGGAACTCTTTTGGAAGTCTATCACATGCAAGTCTATTGCAAAAAATTCCAAAATAACCAACATTAATGATATATACAAAATCAATCCTGAGATTTCCCCTTTCTTACTAACCATTTGAGTATTTGTCAATAATATACACACTTTTATAGTAGATTTTAGAGCATTAAAAATAGTAATGTCAAATTCCATTTGTCAAAAGCTTGATTTAACCCCAAATCCATCCAAAAGGATTGTGTCACAACTAGATAAAATAGTATTACCTATATTATAGGAACTTAATGATGTGAGAATTTAGGTTGCCTTAGAACTTATAGTACATATGACTATTGACATCTTAGTGGTGGATATTATTGAAGGGTACATGTTATTGTTGAGCAGAGATTGGTCAAAAATGTTAAATGGATATCTTTCCATGGACTTTTCACATATTTGAATGCCATGGAGAGGTGTATCCAACCATATTAGGATTGACTAAGAGCCAAGGATGAAGCATCATTTTATAGATTAAAATATCACCAATGATGAGGTAAGCTATAAATCTCCTAGTCTTGGAATTTATACATTTAACATGAAACACAAAACATAGGAAGAAATTTAGGACCCTTCCTAATTATGGACCCTTCATTTTTATGGAGCAAGATCAAAACAAGGGTCAAGTTTTGGTATCAATTTGGTAAATCCACAAAGGAAAAAACTATTATAAGTATATAGGCTCCAATTCTCATGTACTAATAATATAGTAGAATACAATGCCTTTATTTTGGGATTATAGTTTATCCTCAAGAATAATGTCAAAGAATTACTGGTATATAAAGATTTTGAATTCATTATTAACCAAGTAAAAAATAAATATCAATGTAAATTTTCATATTTAAATAAATATAAGCATATATCTTAGGATCTAATTAAATCATTTGAATAGTTTAACATAGTAGCTCTCCTCAGATAAAAAAACCAAGCCATTAATTCATTGACAAATTTAAAAACAAATTTGGCACCTTTATAGGAATCAAAAGTATAAAAGTTATTCATTGAATGGGTACATTATCCTTTAGTAATAGACAATGTAAAAAAATTTCAAGTGTTTGATGATGACCAATAAATTATCCATTTTTTTACAAATTTAGGATAGTTTAAATCTCAAATAATTAATGATGAGGAAAGAAACCAAGGTGCCATGAAGAATTGGGTGAAGAAGGTGTTATCAAACTAAAGGATAATCATCTCCCATTAGGAATGGTTGCCTTGGAAAGGACCCATGATACAGATCCTCAATCTTAATCACAAAGGTAGGTCAAAGTTAATTAATTTGAATTCAGTGCAAAAAACATTGGTGATGAAAAGAATGCACACTTTGTTAATATTGGCTTAAGTTGCACACCAAAAGAAAGGAAAAAGGTTAAGGAACTAATTATTAGGTATACATATGTAATTTCATGGACCTATTATGACTTAAGGATATTCAATCCTAGAGTCATCACCCATATAATTCATCTCAATCCTAATCATAAACCATTTAGGCAAAGGCAAACACTGGTTAATCCTACTTTGGAACCATTAATTTAAAAGGATGTAGAGAAACTGATAAGTTCTAGGATAGTTTTTCTTATCATGTATTTGACTTGGGTGGCCAATTTATCTCCAATCAAGAAAAAGAGAGGTAAGATTAGACTGTGCATTAACTTTAGGAATCTAAATAAATCTTTGAAGAAGGACAATTATCCTTTACCCTCCTTAGATGAAGTAATACAACTGTGAGTGGGTCTAAAATGAAGTCTTTTTTGGATGGATTTTTAGGATATAAGAAAGTAATATTTAAATTAGAGGATATGTTAAAAATAGAATTTACCATGTAGTGGGCAATATATGCATACAAGTGAATGCCATTTGGGTTGATCAATGTTGTAGATACTTTTCAGATATTAATGAATCATGCATTCTAGGGACTGATAAGTAAGTACATAATCATATATATGGATGATCTCACTATTTTATCTAAAAATAGAGATGATCATATTGACCACCTTAAGTCCATTTTCTAAAATTGCAAGGAAGTTTGGTGTATCACTTAATCCTAAGAAGAGTATATTTGATGTTATCGAAGGCAAGTTTCTAGGTCATATTATCACTATTGACCTAGAAAAGATCTAGTGGATTTAAAAAATAATGTTTATAAATATAAAAAAGGATCTCAAATCCTTATTTGGAAAGATAAATTTCTTAAAAAAATTTATATTAGGATTTCCAAAGATTGGCAGGCCCCTAAACATGATGCTCAAGAAGAATGCCAAAGTGGAGTGGACACCTAAAGCTAAGAAGTCCTTCCAAGACATAAGGAAGGATATTTCATAAGCCCTAATATTGGTAAGCCTTAACTTCACTAAATACTTTTTCTTATACTCATTCACCATAGATCATATGATTATTGATATACTTATACAAAAAAGGGAAGAAAGCAAGCATCTTATTGCATTTATAAATACTAAATTGAAAGATATAGATCTCAAGTAATCCTTACTTGACAAGTAATTTTTTTCTCTTATCAAGGTATTTAAGAAGTTTATGCACTACATCCTCTAAAATAATACCATTGTTGTAGTACCGGATCTTTTTTTCAAGCTTATGCTAGCACATAATGAATTGGGGGAACATAGAGGTAAATAGATGGTGACGTTATAAGAATTTTATATTGAGATTAAACCTACTAAAATCATCAAAGGACAAGGCATTATTAAATAGATGATTTAACTAGACCCATGCATCACCATCAAATAGGTCTATCAAACATAGGTTTCCCAAGAAGATTGGCATTTACGTATTTTCAGTTTTACTCACTAGAATGTGCCCTAAAGAACTCAAGAGAGAGAAAAGGATATCTTTAAGGCTCAAGGATACTCATTATATGATAAATAATGGAGTCCTCTACATGAATTTTTATGAAGT
The DNA here is from genome assembly GCA_037957365.1 of Torreya grandis. Taxonomy (NCBI): domain Eukaryota; kingdom Viridiplantae; phylum Streptophyta; class Pinopsida; order Cupressales; family Taxaceae; genus Torreya; species Torreya grandis. Next base: position 34,156 of record JARHVA010008029.1, on the reverse strand, counting down.
CATATATTTAAGATGTGTATCATATGTAAAATCTAAGGATATCTTATAAAATATACATCAAAAGATTAGTAGTGTCCACCCATTAGGAAATACTACAGCCCATAAAAGACTTAGAATGCGTTATTAGTGGCTGATGGTCTTTAAGGATGCTCACTTATATGTGAGAATGTGTCATGAATGCTAAGATTTGGTAAAAATAAAGGTACATATATTAATGCCATTAGATCTTGTGATTGAAGGGAGGTCATTCACCCAATGTGGCTTAGATTTCATCAGTGTTATAAACCCAAATTCCTTAGTTGGGCACAAATTTTTGCTTATTTTTTTAGATCATTTCACTAGATAGACTAATGTAACAACCACCAAGAAGTCAAGATCCTAAGATGTGATCATTTTTACTGAAGAACATATCACAATTAGGTTTGGCATGCTTCTCTCTTTGGTTTGTGATAATAGGCTAGCATTTTAATTAGATGAGTTAATTGAATGGGACCATGATAATCAAATTAAAATTAGATAATCCTCTAATTAATACCTATAAGGGAATGGATTGGTTGAGTCAACCAACAAGAACCTCATAGATGCTATTAAGAATTTAGCTATAGATAAACCTAAAGAGTGACATATCTTACTAAGATATGCACTCTAGGTAGACCAAACTAAGTATAAAACGGCCCATAAATAATCACCATATCTATTAGTTTATGGGAAATAGCCAATGTTCCCAATCATGCTGAAATTTCCAACATATCAATTTATACAAGAATACATGGAGTCCAATGACAAGATAGAGTCCATATTGTTGGATATCAATGACATGGAAGACTCTAGAAATAAGTCATTCTAAAACTTCAACAAACATCAAGATGTGTTTAAGAGATGGTTTAGCAAAAGAGAAAAATTCAAATCATTTAGGATATCTGACTTAGTGTTTCTAAGGGATAAATCTCATAAAAATAAGGAATGCATGATAAGTTTGTCTCACTATGAATAGGACTGTATCAGATATCCAAGATCTTGGGTAATAATACATTCCATTTGAAATATATTTAAGGTAATGATTTGACATGTCCATTTAATTGATAGGTTTTGAATCATTACTTCATGGTTACCCCATCTAGAGAAGTCTTTGAGTAATGACATATGTTCTAGTAGAGGTAGGAGTAGGTTAGATTTACTTCATTAGTTAGCTTCTTGAATTCAATATTTTTATTTTATTATAGTAGTTTATGTTTTCTATATTAACTCTTTTAATTTTAATAGTTTTCCTACTTTCTAGGATAGTTTTCTTTTGATTTCATGACAATATGAGATTGATCAAATCCTAGTATAATAAAATGATAGTTTGATGTGTTTTGAATCCAACTCAATGTCAGGAAACCTACAATAATCAATATGCTCTAATACCAACTGTTAGGATACCCCTTATCCAACGGAAGCACAATTGATTACTTTCTTATAAGCAATTAAACACAGAATTATACCAAAATGATAAAGTAACTAGAAACTTGAGACAACAGAGAATTTGAGAGACAATACACACTCTTGTATTAAATATTAATAGAAGAAAATACAATAAGGAAGATTCCACTTCTTCCTCCACCTCAAAGGTTTTCCACACCTCAAGACCTTCTTCCCTCTCTCTCTTGCTCAACACAACAACTCTATAGCCTGAGTTGCTATCCCTCCTTAAATACTTCAGCTGATCTCCTTGACCTTACACCTATAGATCTCCTTGACCTTGCTTGCTTCAATGCTTTTACTTGCCTTCTTGATAATTACAATACATGCCTCATGGGTCTTTAAATAAAATCCTATGGTTACAAAAATAGAAATCTAACTACAATAATTAGACACGCAGCTCGTGACTATAATTAGTCATTTGACATGCAAACACTTGCTTCACTTAACTGACTGTTCATCAATAGTAGTTCTGGAAATACATAGGCGACTGACATCGATCCCTGCTTGCCTAGTGCTACCGACATCGACCGACATCCTGCCGTCACCGGTTTCCTTCTCCACTATCTGTGACTGACGTTGGTTATACTGCCAATGCCAATTCCTCTGGTTCTTCAGCATCCTCTTCTTGTGTCTGCAAATAGTTGAAGCTTTTAGCTCCACACCCTAATAATATCCCACTTGGAGATAAATAGCTGCTATTGTACCTATACCTGTACACCATCTATTTTTTTCTGTTGGCTTTGTATCCCTCTTCAAAGTCACTCTTGAAGACCAACCACCATGCAAACTTGTGATGCTAAACCTGTCACTTATGCCAAAAGAATTTTGCTGCTCCCAAATTCTTCATGACATACTTCTGAACCAACTCTACCCTTAGCTCAAAAAACACCCTGTATATGAAACCCTGTAACAAGTAACACAATACAGTAATAGGATAATGTAGCTAGTATTATCCAACCTGGTAAAGATAAAATACAATGGTCAAACCTCCATTGTTCTGCAGCCTAATCAAGACTATATGCCCTAGCCTTCTGTCTCATGTGTCCATCCCCTCTCTTCTCTAATATGGGAATCCATCCCTTTATCCAGTGCTTTCTTCCGGCTAACAACTCTACCAACAAATACCTATTTGGTTCTTCTCTAAGGACTCACAATCCTCATCCATGCCAAGCTCCCACTATTTCTAGATTCTACCTGCATTGCTTCTTCCATCTTCTTAGTTCATGACTATCAATAAGCAATATAAAGAAGGTGAACAATGAATATGAGGTTCACATACATTTTTTGACCTCCATATGGGTGTTTGAGACTTAATGATCCACCCAACATCCGTTCCAGTGACCGATCTCAGCCATCTCCCAGTCTGCTCCCGACCAATGTCGATTCCTTGCACTGATCATGACTATCGACATTGTTTCCCTGGTCAACACCAGCGTCCCTCTTGCTAATGTCGGTCTTGATGACCAACATCAAACTTCTCCTGCCCGACCTACCGACCCTGCTGGTATGCACATGACCGATGTCGGTATCTGGCTGACAGACATCGGTCCCATGTGACTGACATTAGCGTCTGTGTGTTCCTGTAAGTGATGAAATTTTCATCCGTGAGCTCTTCTTGGATCAAACCTCTGTCCATGCTACCTTGCTCAAATTTATTCAGCCCCTGTAACTGATCTCTATCCTTCATCTCCTCCATAAACACCAAGGCTTCTTTGTTCCTGTCAAAAGCATCAAATTTCCTTTTTTTGTAATGAACTCTATCTGTGCCTTCCGAATTTGAACACATACCTTTTGAATCAAGAATGTCCATTCCCTTCTTATTAACATGAGCAAGCCTATTAGACCACATCTTTGAATCTACACTAGAAGTAGAATCAATAATACAAGTAGGTAGATAAAGAGTACCTACTTTCTTACCTCTTGCTAGAACAAGTGCTCCCTTGGTAACTTTCCAAGAGTCCATTGTGAGGGTTATTGTGCATCCCTCATCTCCCAACCTTCCTATAGAAATCAAACTCTACTTCAAAATTGGAACATGCATGACCTCCTTCGACACCCATGTGTTGTCAATCTGTAATCTTAGCTGCACTTTCCCTTTGCCAACTATCTGACAACGCATACCATCCCCTAAATAAAGCACTCCAAAATCTCCTTGTTCATACTCATGAAACAAATCTTTGTTTGGGGATGCATGAAAAGATGAACCAGAATATAAAATCCATGATCCTACCTGACTATCTAAAGAAATTATGAGAGCATCCTGTACCACAATATTTGCATCCTTTGCTTCTTCAGTACATGCATGTTGATTCTCTTTATCTCTCAACCAACACTCCTTCTTTGTATGTCCTTTCTTTCCACAAAACTAGTAGGTAATACCTTTGGACTCAGATCTCCTTCTTGACCTTGATTTCCCTTGCTCAATCTTCTCCCTTTGCCTACCCCTGCTTTCTACACTTAGAGCATTCCCTGATGATTCACCTGTGCTTCTCGTGTGTATTTCTTCATTCAAGATCACACTCACAACATCATCAAATTTTAAGATTTTAGAAGCAAATGCAGAGTTACTACCATAACCAAACCGTCCCAACATTCAGGCAAAGAACATAAAATCAAGAGAGCCTTTACCTCATCATCAAAAACAATATTGACTGAAGCTAATTGGTTTACCAAACCATGAAAATCACTGAGATGAGTATGTACCGATCCACCTTCCTACATTTGTAAAGTAAATAGCTACTTCATAAGATATACCTTATTAGAAGCTGAGGGCTTTTCGTATAAATTTGTCAAGGACTTTATTAACTCTTCCGTTGTCTTGCACTGTGATAAGCTAGAAATCACAGATGATGCAAGGCTCAACCTTATAGAACCAAGAGCCTTCTGATCAAGAACACTCCATTCTTCATCCTTCATATCTGTGGGCTTGCATGCAACCCCACCCAATGGTAAGTACAAATCCTTCTGATATAGATAGTCCTCAATCTGCATCCTCTAATGTTGATAATTCTTGCCATTAAACTTCTCCATTTGTAGCTTACTTTCTTCTGCCATTGCTAAACTCCCACTCAATCAGAAAACCCTGTGAATGACTTGTAATGAGAAAACAATAACCTACTCCCTACAAACCGTAGCTCTGATACCACCTGTCAGGAAACCTACAATAATCAATATGCTCTGATACCAACTTTTAGGATACCCCTTATCCAACATAAGCATAATTGATTACTTTCTTATAAGTAATTAAACACGAAATTATACCAGAATGATAAAGTAACTCAAAATTTGAGACAACAGAGAATTTGAGAGACAATACACACTCTTGTGTTAAATATTACTAGAAGAAAATATAATAATGAAGATGCCACTTCTTCCTCCACCTAAAAGGTTTGCCACACCTCAAGACCTTCTTCCCTTTCTCTCTTGCTCAACACAACAACTCTATAGCCTGAGTTGTTATCCCTCCTTTAATGCTTTAGCTGATCTCCTTGACCTTACACCTGTAGATCTCCTTAACCTTGCTTGCTTCAATGATTTTATTTGCCTTCTTGATAATTACAATACATGCCTCATTGGTCTTTAAATAGAATCCCATGGTTACAAAAATAGAAATCTAACTACAATAATTAGACACACAGCTTGTGACTATAATTAGTCATTTGACATGCAAACACTCGCTTCACTTAACTGACTGTTCGTCAACAACAGTTCTGGAAATACACAGGCAACTGACGTCGGTCCCTGCTTGCCTGGTGCTACCAACATTGATCGACATCCTACCGTCACTGGTTTCCTTCTCCACTGTCTGTGACTGACATCGGTTATACTGCCAATGCTGGTTCCTCTGGTTCTTCAGCATCCTCTTCTTGTGTCTACACATAGTTGAAGCTTTTAGCTCCACACCCTAACAATCTCCCACTTGGAGATAAACAACTTCTATTGTACTTGTACCTGTACACCATCTATTTTGTTCTTTTGGATCTGTATCCCTCTTCAAAGTCACTCTTAAAGACCAACCACGATGCAAACTTGTGATGCTAAACCTGTCACTTATGCCAAAATAATTTTGCTGTTCCCAAATTCTTCATGACATACTTCTGAACCAACTCTACCCTTAGCTCAAAAAACACCCTATATATGAAACCCTGCAACAAGTAACACAATATAGTAACAGGATAATGTAGCTAGTATTATCCAACCTGGTAAAGATAAAATACAATGGTCAAACCTCCATTATTCTGCAGCCTAATCAAGACTATATGCCCTAGCCTTCTGTCTCATGTGTCCATCCGCTCTCTTCTCTAATATGGGAATCCATCCCTCTATCCAGTGCTTTCTTTCAGCTGACAACTCTACCAACAAATACGTGTTTGGTTCTTCTCCAAGGACTCACAATCCTCATCCATGCCAAGCTCCCATTGTTTCTGGATTCTACCTACATTACTTCTTTCATCTTCTTAGTTCATGACTATTAATAAGCAATATAAAGAAGGTGAATAATGAATATGAGGTTCACATACATTTTTTGACCTCCATATGGGTGTTTGAGACTTAATGATCCACCCAACATCCATTCCAGTGACTGATCTCGGCCATCTCCCAGTTTGCTCCTGACCAATGTCAGTTCTCTACACTGACCCTAACTGCCAACATCATTTCCCTGGCTGACACCGGTGTCCCTCTTGCCGACATCAGTCCTGATGACCAACATCAGACTTCTCCTGCCTGACCTACCGACCCTGCTGGTAGTCACATGATTGATGTCGGTATCTGGCTGACCGACGTCAGTCCCATGTGACTGACATCAGCGTCTGTGTGTTCCTATAAGTGATGAAATTTTCATCTACGAGCTCTTCTTGGATCAAACCTCTATCCATGCTGCCCTACTCAGATTTATTTAGCCCCTGTGACTGATCTCTATCCTTCATCTCCTCCATAAACACCAAGGCTTCTTTGTTCCTATCAAAAGCATCAAATTTCCTTTTTTTGTAATGAACTCTATTTGTGCCTTTCGAATCTGAACACATACCTTTTGAATCAAGAACGTCCATTCCCTTCTTATTCACATGACCAAGCCTATTAGACCACATCTTTGAATCTACACCAAAAGTAGAATCAATAATACAAGTAGGTAGATAAAGAGTACCTACTTTTTTACCTCTTGCTAGAACAAGTGCTCCCTTGGTAACTTTCCAAGAGTCTGCTATGAGGGTTATTGTGCATCCCTCATCTCCCAACCTTCCTAAAAAATTCAAACTCTACTTCAGAATTGGAACATGCATGACCTCCTTCAACACCCATGTGTTGTCAATCTATAATCTCAACTGCACTTTCCCTTTGCCAACTATCTGATAAGGCGTACCATCCCCTAAATAGAGCACTCCAAAATCTTCCTATTCATACTCATGAAACAAATCTCTGTTTGGGGATGCATGAAAAGATGAACCAAAATCTAAAATCCATGATCCTACCTGACTATCCAAAGAAAGTATGAGAGCATCCTGTACCACAATATTTGCATCCTTTGCTTCTTCAATACCTGCATGTTGATTCTCTTTATCTCTCAACCAACACTCCTTCTTTGTATGTCCTTTCTTTCCACAAAACTAGTAGGTAATACCTTTGGACTCAGATCTCCTTCCTGACCTTGATTTCCCTTGCTCAATCTTCTCCCTTTGCCTACCCCTACTTTCTGCACTTAGAGCATTCCCTAATGATTCACCTATGCTTATCTTGCATATTTATTCATTCAAGATCACACTTACAACATCATCAACTTTTAAGATTTTAGAAGCAGATGCAGAGTTACTTACTACCATAACCAAACCGTCCCAACTTTCAGGCAAAGAACATAAAATCAAGAGAGCCTTTACCTCATCAAAAACAATATTGACTGAAGCTAATTAGTTTACCAAACCATGAAAATCACTGAGATGAGTATGTACCGATCTACCTTCCTAAATTTGCAAAGTAAATAGCTGCTTCATAAGATATACCTTATTAGAAGCCAAGGGCTTTTCATATAAATTCGCCAAGGACTTTATCAACTCTTTCATTGTCTTGCACTGTGATAAGCTAGAAATCATAGACGATGCAAGGCTCAACCTTATGGAACCGAGAGCCTTCTGATAAAGAACACTCCATTCTTCATCCTTCATATATGTGGGCTTGCATGTAACCCCACCCAATGGTAAGTACAAATCCTTCTGATACAGATAGTCCTCAATCTGCATCCTCCAATGTTGATAATTCTTGCCATTAAACTTCTCCATTTGTAGCTTACTTTCTTCTGCCATTGCTGAACTCCCACTCAATCAAAAAAACCTGTGAATGACCTGTATAAAAAAACAATAACCTACTCCTTGCAAACCGTAGCTCTGATACCACCTGTCAGGAAACCTACAATAATCAATATGCTCTGATACCAACTATTAGGATACCCCTTATCCAATGGAAGCATAATTGATTACTTTATTATAAGCAATTAAACACAGAATTATACTAGAATGATAAAGTAACTAGAAACTTGAGACAACAGAGAATTTGAGAGACAATACACACTCTTGTATTAAATATTACTAGAAGAAAATACAATAAGGAAGATGCCACTTCTTCCTCCACCTCAAAGGTTTGCCACACCTCAAGACCTTCTTCCCTCTCTCTCTTGCTCAACACAACAACTCTATAGCCTAAGTTGCTATCCCTCCTTGAATGCTTTAGCTGATCTCCTTGACCTTACACTTGTAGATCTCCTTGACCTTGCTTGCTTCAATGCTTTTACTTGCCTTCTTGATAATTACAATACATGCCTCATGGGTCTTTAAATAGAATCCCATGGTTACAAAAATAGAAATCTAACTACAATAATTAGACACGTAGCTTATGACTATAATTAGTCATTTGACATGCAAACACTCGCTTCACTTAACTGACTATTTGTCAACAGTAATTCTGGAAATACACAAGTGACCGACGTCGGTCCCTGCTTGCCTGGTGATGTTGACGTCGGCTGACATCCTGCCATCACCGATTTCCTTCTCCACTATCTGTGACCGACATTAGTTATACTGCCAACGCCAGTTCTTCTGGTTCTTCAGCATCCTCTTCTTGTGTCTGCAAATAGTTAAAGCTTTTAGCTCCACACCCTAACACTCAAATCAATGGGTGTTAAATAATATAATTGAGAATTCTTAATCTATGTAAACAATGAGAGAGTTAGTCATGAATATGACCTAAAGATATTGATTTCATTAGGTATGAGAAAGTTTCTCCCATTATCTTGTGTAAATTTTTAAAAAAAAATACTTATCCCCTTGGGTAAAATGCACACAAAATAGTAATACTTATTTAAGGTAATAACCATGGACATGGGAAAAATTTGATAGGGACATTTTGATAAAACTAAAAATTTACTAAGACCAGTTCATGGTAATCACCTTCTACCTTCTTTCACTCAAAAAGCAACAAGAAAAGTTTAAAAATAAAAAGCATAATCTGAAATTCCAAAAATAAAATCAACAAAGGATTCAAAAAGCCTACATGATGAAATAAGATCAATGTATAACGCATCATGGAAAATATGAAGAAAGGAAGAATAGGTGATCAAACGTATCTCTATCATGGCTATGGATGTCTAGTTGGTATCAAAGTAATGCCCAAGCTCGCCAATGTCTATGCACCTAATGCCCAATAAAAATGAAATCTATAGCTCACACCCATATCATTTCCTAAAATCCTAAGACAAAAGATAAAGAACATAATTTTCCATAGATAGATCTAAGGTATAAGTTAAGTTAGTATGTTTTTGGGATTATTAAGAGTCTATTTTTATTTTCTAATTTAATTATTTCTTTTGGTATGATTTTCTAGTTGATATGGGGATTGGAGAACCATAGCTTTTAGGTTATTGAAAACTCGAAAGTATTCACCCCTGTGAGTTTCCATTTATTGTATTTAACACACCCCACCATGTATTTTCTATAAAAAGTGGGGACAATCATTATTTTTAGGAAATATGAATATTTTATCTAGGTATTTATGTGTTTTTGAGAGTTATGATGGTTATTATTATATGTAGAAACTCAATACTTTTAACATTTAATAACATGTTGAGATCCACTTATTTCCCTTTTGAAAGGACTTGTTCAAACTAATCTATTAATGGAGATTTGGGAATAATTGATCTACATGGCAATATTTTAGATTATCTTCACTTAGGAAATGTTTAGTCTTTAGAAGCTTTTATTTCAGTAAGTTTCTCTTTGGAACCTTTGTTTTGGGAACTTTCATTAGAACTATTCACTTTAGAAACTTTCATTTAGAAACTTTGTCTCGATTGATGAATTTTTTCCTCAAAAGCTTTACTTCAGTAACTTTCATTTAGAAACTTTATCCCAATTAGTGACTTTTTCCTTCAAAAAATTTCACTTCATAAAATTTCTATCATCAACTTTCACTTTGGAAAATTTCTCTTCAAAATGTTTCTCTTAAAAATATTTGTTTTGGGAAATTTTATTTAGAAGCTTTACTTTAGGAACTTTCTATGTGACTACTTCTACTTGAACCAAAATATTTCCAAAAAGTAATTAATCTTTGGCAAATTTCATCTTGGATACTTTGAGAAAAAATATTTTAGAATGAATTTATCCAAAGAAAATTATAATTTTTGGGGTCTTTTGTGGCCTAAGGCAAATTTTTACTCCCTTGAGTAGACCGCATATGACAAATGGATAAAAAGGTAAAGGTAGTACTATGGCACCCCCAATGACAAAACATCCTATGTGGCATATACACTAGGACTAGATGGTCAAGTTTGAATTGAATGAAGGTGATGAGCTCGTAGATGTTGGAAATTAATGGTGCACAAAAGGTAAATGAAAGTAAAAATATATAACATCAAGCCCCCAATGAAGTTCATCTAATTTAATTTTGAAAATCTCAAGTAAACTTAAGCCTTCTATGATCTCAAAAGCCCTAGTTACAACTAAGATGACTTATAATTCATGCAATTTAGTTTAGTGCCCATATTTTTCAAAATCTTGAAGCATAATATCATTCATCAAATATCCATGGCATCATCATCTAGGTCATATAAAGGACCCTTGACACCCTCCAGGTTCTCCATCAAGGATTATACTGAGTATTTAGACACATTTTTTGATGCAACTATATTTGATGGACATTATCATAATTACTCAACCTTATGGGAGGTTGTAGAGAATGAGGATTCATTTTCATTAGAAGAGGACATTTTATATGAGGAGAAACAACTTATAAATGACTTGCTCCCATTTAAGTGACATGCCTTTCATTATGTAGCTACTAAGTCATAGGTTATGCCATGTATAAACTTACTATGATGATTCTTCTTCAAGGTAAAAATAGAAAATGATGGTAACCTCCACTACATTGACAATATAAAATTTATCATGTACATCTCTGATGAAGAATAAATGAAGTATTTGATTCTCCCTATCACATACTTTATGTTTGATTTTCATACTATAGTTACCTAGAAGAAGGCCAAGAATGTGGAACGAGCACTAACAAGGTGGGTTCTCCTAGGGGGATGTTTAATATAAAGAAAAATGTTAAGAATATAATCCCCATCACTTTATTTAGGATGATGATTCATGTGGGAATAGCATTATCAAACTAAATCTTTGGCCATGCCAGCATCTAATTCTTACATCTAGAATTGTTCCCCTACTAAACCTATTTATTACTTTAGAAAACACCTATGCATTGGGGTAATTAATTATTTCCCACCTCTAAGAACAAATTCTACACAAAGATATGAGGCCACATGGGGGAAACTTTTATATGATATCTTACTTATTAGATGCATTCATGGGAATGGTGTATATGCATAATGGAGTCCTATGGATCCCAACATAGATGTTATCAAGAATAAAATATTTTATTATTACTCTTTTTTCACATATACTCATATGTCAGAAACATCGCTAAGATCATAGAGGATCTCTACCCTCTAGTTTAGATGGCCATTCATGGTTAGCCTTTGGTTAAGATTTCACATAGCATCACCAAAACACTTACCAACATGGGAGACTATTTGCTCTACCATAACTATACTATCATCATGGTTGGTGGCCATAAGATGGATCATATTCATTTTCATATGTTTGTTTTCAAAAAGGTATCTAAACAAGAGATTGCCTTCCAGATGTAGAATGGTATAGATGAGGATGTAACAAATAATAATTAGTTACCTTTTATAGATCCCACATCACTATTAGGAGGATTAAGTACACCATAAGCAGGAAATTTAGGGATGATGGAAATGTGAGGAGATCATATGCATTATCCACTCTCCCTCATATATATTGGGAACCCTAAGACAAAGTCTAGTATAAGATCCACACCCTTGGCCTCTCATATAAACACGAACCATTTAATCATGACTTCCTATTTTTGAATGCCAAGGATGATGAAGAAGTGAAATAAAGAGTAGTGAAATCAATCTTAAGAGAGGAATTATTGAGGGTGGTATAATTTAAACCCTCTGTCACACTTAGCCAAGAAAATTTTAGGATCCCACCATTTGGAGGATCAAGATATTTTGACATCTAGAGTGGCAGACCATATCAACAACTAGAAAAAGAGGGAAAAGATCTCTAAGGTCCACTCATGACTCAAGACTAACCATAAAATAAAGAATAATTGGTAGTGAGGCACGACTTACTAGAGGATATGAACAAAAAAATAAGAATAATAAATGCCTACCCCTACACAAGAGGAAGAGGAATAGACTCTAGTTTAAGAATCATCTATTGAACTAAGGAAGATTAAATAGGAGATAGCAAAGGAACTAACACAAGGAAAGGATAACACATGAGGGTAAGAAGTCAGGATCATTTCCTTAAATTCTTATTATGAAGAAGAAATAATGTCTTAAACATCCCTAAAATTCATCATGATTACCCCTCCTCTTCCCCAAAAGAGGACTAATCCACAAGATAGGAGATCAACATGATGTTGTCAAAAGAAACCAAAGCAGGATAGAGCTCAGACCCTGACCATGCAAGCACTCAATGAGGAAAAACCTTCCTTGGAAATAAATCCAACACAAAAGGTAGATGATGAATAATTATAACAAGATAATGTCTTAAGATTTCAAGCACTGAAAGCAAAGGCACCTCTCACCAATGAGTCTTCTAGCAAGGGTCCTCTTTTCAAATCCCCCTTAGGCCCTTTTCCTTTAATGTTATTATCTATTATTTATACCATCTCCACTCTAAATTTTTCCTCTTTCATTCCTTTTTAATTAATTTATGTTGGTCTCCTTTTAATACACCCAACCACCACTCTACCTATTTCCACTTCACCCTCCACTACTATTGTTTCTATTCCTTTAATGTTTATCCCTTTAACCATAGCTCTATCCATCCCAACCATCAGCCAACCTATCACCCAAATTTTTCCTTCCTCTACCCAATTAGGATCACCTTTCCCTTCTTTAACACTAGTCACAATAATTATAGTAGTGACAACTAAAAGGGATCCAAGAAAGCAACTATTCTATGTTGTACACCCAATGCCACAACTCAAAAACATAGATTGGTCTAAAATATCTTGGCCCTTAATGACCAAGCCTTCCTTTGATCTTAGGACCAAGCTTAAAGAATATGTGTAATTATAAATTTAACCATTAGATATTTTGAAGCTAACTCTTCTAGTCTTGGACAAAGAGTTAGGAGCTTCATCCTCTAAGAGGCCCAATTTGAATATCACTAAGCTTTCAATGGTAAGCTTAGTATTTAACAAGGCTAAAACATCATTCTAATAGGCCAAAAAGAGAAATATTTAGGAGAGTTTTGGTAAGAGTTTGATTTTGGAGTAAAGGGAAGAGGTTTATTCCCTCTCAAAGAGGCATAATAGGAAGAAGGGTCAGCACCCATACACTAAAGACCTCAAGTCCTATATGGAGATCCATAATAAGGTAATCTTGGCTATACATGAGGGGATGAAACTGGCCAGACAAGAGATAGAAGAAGAGTTAAAAACTCTTAGAGATTAGCAATAGGTGATATGAGTCCCCCATGTTATTAAATAGGATGTACAAAATTCAACATTTAGGCTATATGAGATTTTGGATTCAAATCATTCTTTGAGATTCAATTTGGCTCCACATGTAAATTCAATAACCAAATTGTTCAAGATTCTTAGAGAAGATGAGAAAAAGTTGAATTTATTGGTATTGTACACCATTGATAAGCCATTCATCCACATATACTTTATGACCCCTCTAGAGGAAACAAATTCATTGAATCTATCCCTAATAGGCACAATATTTGGTGTCATCTTCTTAATTTTTAGTAAGCAAGCTAGCTGAACAAGAAAAATAAGTAGAGAAAATTTTGATTTATCTTGAAATGATAGTGGTTTTAGATAATAAAGGGAAATTCATAGCTTGAGACACCTTTGATCGAATGATTTATCAAGTCTTAGATGGATTTAAATAGAGTTTGATAGGACTAATATTGAAGGACATTGAATCCAAGCTAAGCACAATGAGGATAAATGCAACAGAGGTATAATTATTCTAAGTTTTATTTCAAGCCACAAAGGTATAACATACAAGACTGATGGAATAAACTGGGAGGGTGACTAGGCCTCATCTTCTTGACATGAAATTAATTCATGCATAAAATGCCAAGGTGTACAAGTATTACCCAGAATTGGATGCCAAGAAGAAAGTATTAATATTGCCATCTATTAGTTCTTGTCCTCAAATCCCACCTATAGTGCCAATAACAATATTTCCACCAACTAAATTCCCTATTAGTTCAATAGTAATAACAATTCCACCTCATATTTTAGCTCTAATTGTAGGTCTAGTTTAATCAATGAGTTCATCACCATGCACATCTATAGTCACTAGTCTTCAAGCAAAAGCACAACTATAGTTCCAATGATAATTGTGATAAATATTAAGCAAGAGCCAATTTAGCCTGAATGTAAAAGGCAATTTTTATAAAATTTTACTTTTAGAAATTACAAGTAAATAATTAAGTCATAGTTATGTCTATATTGTAAATAATTAAATCCTTTTTGTCAACATTCACACATTGCATGTTCAAAATATCTATAAATTATGGCATGTAAATGAGACTTATCATATAGTCTTTTAGGGTGTAATCAAAGTTTTCTAAACTTGGAGGATGAATCGAATCCTTCCCAAAGTTCTTTATATGCATGTAGAACCCTCTTTTCAAAGGGTTGAAGTTTTAGATAAATATATAGGAAGAGATAAAGAAATTTATTATCATGCAACTATGTTTGTTCTTTCTTCTTTCCTCTTTGTGTTAATGAATTTGAATTTTCTTTATCTATATTAATTCAATAATTTTGCAGTGTGCTAATGATATAAATGAATCTAATTATTTTATTAATGAATATTAATCTTATATGTGTAATAGTAACTAAGGATTGATAGGTATGATTGATTTAATATAGTTAATGAAAGTTGAATTGATAATCCAAGGTGTGTATAAGTATCTATTTTGATATAGTCTTCTAGGTGTGAGCCATAACTACCCTAGATAACTTCTTGTTCTAAACTGTAATATCTTATACAAGGGTATGCAATAGTAGAACTAAGATGAGTATCTTATAGTTGAGATCATTAAGCGTCATATATTTATTCTCCCATACTAATAACCATGCTTGTCCATGAGTGTGCAAAAGATGCAAATGAGAAACACTAGTTTTGGAGATACTTGTCCACCAAAGAAACAACCTTTAAAATTACTTTTAAAGAACACAAAACCTTCTTTTCTACCTTAACCTTATTTATATTTTGTGTTTCTTTGAGATATTCCCACCATATAATAATTCTCCACCCATCCAAATCTCTTAGTGATTACCATTTTATTAGATTCCACACTTCCATCCACAAAACCTAGTTAAATAGCCCACAGACTCAGCCTATTATTCCACCACTTTATTGTTTTAACCACATACCTACAACATGTGCCCTAGAGTGGAATCATATTCCTTAGAGATCCTAAAACATTAGAGTCTACCTCATTTAAAATTTATAAGGTGTGCATAAAACCCACATCAACATATCATTATATTCCACACCTTCTAACTACATTTAAAAGCACATTCTAAAGAAAAATGAAGACAATGGTTTCATGTAGGTTAAGTAGTTGTGAGTTTTATGAGATCATCACTTGACCCATGGTTTTATTCTTGAACACTTAGTGGAGAGACTCTACAAAATTCATAAATAAAAAATAATAATCCAAAGGCTAAATCCTAAAGCTCTCTACATATAGGGGTGATCCAAAAAAATCCACCATAAGCTTTTTAGCCTAGCTGGAAATGGAGTAACACCTTGGAAAGATCCAAAAATAACATAGTCATGGTTATAGATTCCTGAACAGAAGCATAGAAATACTCATGCCACTTACCCTCCAAACTAATTAACCTCAATTCCCCTCTCAAATACTTAGATTTATCATAAAGATCTGATGGATTCTAGTTAGATTCAAAAAAGTTCAACAATTGAATAATCACTATACACACACACACACTAGAGGTATGTACAAGAGATCAACTTAGTATGTCTCATGTTGAGGTAGGATTATGACTTTCATGTTTTTATTTTATATGAATAGTTATGTTTGGTTTATGCCCTTGTTTTGGGTTTGAAGATTCATGTTCTATATTTTGATTGTTGAGCAACACTCTCCCCATAGAAGTCATCATTTATTGGGATCCAACATGCCTCATTTTTTCATCTAAAAATGGAGATCATTTTTTTATTTAAATTTTAGTCTTTTACCTTTCAATATTTCATTATGATTATTGGTTTAAATTATCCTTCTTGTAAATATACTAGATTATTAGTTACAAGTGACTAATTGATTTTACTTTAATGTTTTTTCATTTCTTCAGTTCAATCCAAGCTTTTATCTAGTAGTGAGTTAGTTTCAATGCTTGAATTTGCATCAATCTAATAATTCTTAGTTTATTTGTCTACTTTTATTTTGAAACAAATTTTATAGCCTCCTTATAAACTATTTTACCTTAGTTTTATGCAAATCATATGACTATTTCATAGTTTTATTGCTTATTTTCCTTAGTAATTGATTATATGCCCTCCTTAATTTTATCTAAATTGGCTATAAGTTTCATTGGACTCATATTTTGCCTTTAATGATTTCATTAAATTAGATGAAAGTTAATTTTGAATGGTTTCTTTCACTTAGTTTCCATGCCCATTTTTTTCATTTCAAAATACTTAATTGTTTGAATTACAATTATCCTAGTCATTTATTTTCAAATGCTTAGCCATTAGATTTTAATTTTATGTTATTGACTATGTCTTTTATATTGTGCCCATATATGCCTAAGTTTGTCTTAATGCCACATGATGACTTTACATAACTCTTAACAGTCTTGTGCCTTGCCTAAAATATTTTTGACTCTTGGTTTATTTCATAAATGTTTCTCAAATCCACGTGTCACCTTTCTACTTCTTCAAAAGACTGAGTTTTTTTCACAAAAAATACCCAAAGACACGCAACACATTTCCACTACTTCAAAATACTTAGTCAAAATTTTAGAGTTTTCTCAGTGGGTCTCCATGTCAACAAATATCTAGGATATAAAAAGAGCAAGATGATACCTTACGGTGAAATCCTACTATTATTCTATCTTAGAGATGTCCATACCAGTGAAAAGCCTTCAATCTAGTGAGTTGGTGAGATGATGTCACATTGAATCATCCCACTGCTTTGCTATCCTAGAGATAGTCATATAGAACATCAAGCCTCTAGGAAAGCAAGTGAGCAAGATGATGCCATATGTCAAAATCTTCTTATCCTGCTCTCTAAGATATTTCAATCCAACCAAGAAATAATGTCATATCCCTAATCAAGTGGGTGATCAATTTGATGACATATGATGAAGTATCATTTATCGACTATCCTAGGGTGGTCCATGCAAATTTGAAGCCTAGCTAAGATCCAAGTGAGTAATATTTCACTACATGGCCTGGTCTCACTATGTCATGGTTAAAATAATCAACATATCGTAAAGGCCCAAGTTGAGCATTGGGAGAGTGAGAAAGAGCCACATGGTAGAATTATCAAAATTTACTAATGTTGAAAACCAATTTATTTTAAGATTTTAGGGTTATATTAGTGTAAATCCTATGTAGTTAAAGGTATGAATATGTTGTTAATCTGGGATGAGAATTAGAAATTATTAATTTAATAAAAATTTACCAAAATAACAAATAAGAAGAGAAAATAAACTTATCTGGAAATAATATATTATTTTGTAGATTAGGGAATTGGAAAGGACTAAATAGACATGAAGGAACCTTTCATCTTCTAATTATTTTTTTGAAATATGGCTTAGGATAGTAGCACCCATATTAGGATAGTAGTGTTATGTGGCACTAGTGTCCAATATTGGCACCAGTGTCCTTCCTATAGATGTTGTCTAAATTTTTTATGAAGTTGTGAGAGGTCCTAAAGGTCCTATAGGTGATTTAATGTCATTCAAGGGATCATCTGCATCACTATTTTGATTTAATTTCTTCTAAAAAACTAATAAATACCTACACCAATGAAATAATATATGGATCAATTGCAAAAAGGAAAAGAAAATTTGGGTTGTGGGATGTTAAAATAATGTAGAATAGAACCCCTATTGTTCTATCCACTACCTACATTAACCCCAATGCTAGGGGTCTTAGATTGTATGTAGTTCTCCCTTAGGAAATGTGCACCATCAACTTGCACAATATGCTAGAATGATTTTCACTTAGGCCCTTTTTTGATCAAATATGCAATGTTTAGGTGTGATGATTGATTAGTATGCAAAGTATTGAGTTATTATAATAATTGATTTAATCTAATTATGTGTCAAATAGTAATTTCTAGATGTAAAATGCCTTGTGAGGATATTTATATATAAGGAAATTTATTTTGAATATAAGATCTTATTTTCTAGCTAACAAGGCATAAAAGCTGGATATAAAACATAAGAGAAGGCTCATGGAGGGGTTAGGACTCAAACACAGGAGAAAGGGCCCATTAGATACTAGATTCATAAGTGGACACTAGTGCCATGTGATTCTAATATCCTAAAAGTGGTTCTAATGTCCTAAGGCTTAAAATAGAGCTAAAATTAGGAAATGTACGCTAGGAGTCCCTGTGACTAGGAAAAGGTGACATGATTGTTGGGAGTGTGATAAATAAAGAAAATAAGACATAATAAAGATCAAAAGGCTCAAAATGACCATGTGGACAAGGGATAGAGTCATCACTAATTCCTGCATGTGAAAGAACAATAAAAGACATAGTACTTGTGGTTGTTTAACCAAATTAGGGTTTTTATATATTCCCCCCTTTTTTTAGTAATGCAATGAAATGAAATTACTAGAGTAAAATAGAAAAAAGGAATGCATACCTATACTTACCTATGTGAATTTAATCTATATTTGGCCCACTTCTTGGCTAGAGTAGTGGATATAATATGGATTGAAATATGTGAATATGAGATGTATGGTGTGTATACCCCTTGTAATAAATATGTATGTAAACTAAATATGTGGAGAAATAAGGCTCCCTTTCCCCCACACTGATATCTAGCCTAAATCTGAGTATATAAACTAAATGTGTGGAGAAACAAGGATCACTTTTCCCTATTTTAATATTTGGATTGAATCTAAGTATGTGAACTAGGTCTGGTGAAATTTTTTGGATTAATTATTTAAAATGATCATACAACCCAAACTAGTGAAAACGTAGTGATGATGCTAGTGATAATACTAAATGTAATATAAAAATAGGGATCAAGGATGTGCGATATGCATCATGTCCCCTGATCCTAAAATCTAAGAAATATAGTTGTGTATCTAAATATCTAAGTAAACTAGTATACCTAATTCAAAAATATATATCTATATATCTATATCTATGTGTATTATATGTCTGAATACCTATGTAAAATTTTGTATTTGTATATCTGAAAACTTGTGAATTTGAATACCTATGTAAACATGTGTGTCTATATATATAAAAATCTATGATTCAAAATATCAGTGTAAACATAGTTATTCATAAACTTGTGAATTTTCTATATATATGAAAACCTATGAATCTAAATACTTGTGTAAGCATGTTTGTATATATATCTAAAAACATATGAGTCTAAATACTTGTGTAAATTTGTGTGTTTGTATATTTAAAAACCTATGAGTCTAAATATATGTGTAGACCTATGTATCTAATTTTTTATGTTTAAATCAATCTGTATATATTTAGTATGTTTAAATATATGTGTAGACCTTTGCTTAGATGTTTATGTTGTACCAATTTTTATGTTTATTATTTATTATACCTTTTTTTACTATGTTTACTAAAAATGAACCAATTTAGGGCTTATTTTGAAAAAATGGAACTAGTGTCCAATTCTGGGCACTATTATCTAGGACTTGATGCTAGTATCTAGGATGTGGCATTATTGTCTTGTATGTATCTCTAGTTTATAGTAATCTTGAGATGTGATGCTAATTATAATCAATTGGTTCTTGATGTGTGTTTTTTCCTATTGGTTTTAATTTTAATTTGTTGGTTTTGGTTGTACTCTTATAGGTTATTACTTGTATAAGGGAGTTTCATATTGGATGGATGATGGAGACCCTGTGGGGTTTACCCCTAGTAGATGTTGAGATGGATGTGCTCAAGAGAAAGTTTAATATATGTTTCATTACTAGAGCCTATACATTGGGATAAACACATGATGACTACATTATGTGAGAGATGGCATATAGATACATGCACATTTTGGTTACCCACTGGGGAGATGATAATTACACTAGATGATAGGTACTATATTTTATTATTACTGATCTCTAGGTAGTGAGATATACTATAGGAGGATACATATGCTCAGTTTCTATATCAAGATTCTAGATATTTCTCTTCTATGGTAATTGGGAGCCATCATGTAGTCTTAGTGACATATTGTTGACCTTGATGGTGATTGTCAAGGTTAAATGATTATGTAAGTTCATAGCCATTTTTATATCTTCATTTGTGGTTGTAGATGGGAGTGGGGTTTAAATTTATTATAGGATGCATGAGATAGTCAAGGATATCGAGGAGCATGGTACTATGTATTCTTGGGGGTAGATGATGCTAGCTTACTTGTATAGGGATATATATCATTCCACATAGGAGATGTGTTGTAGAGGGATTGAAGCATCAACTTTGTTACATTATTGGGAATATGAGCATAAAGTTGCGAGAAAGATGGTGCTACATGCATGTGATGGTTGGGATCATACATAGTTATTTGTAAAGAGATGGATAGGGATGGATCATGTACCTAGGAAGAACATAATGTAGTGCTAGTAGTTGTTATATAATTTGATAGTGGGGGATATTATTTGGAGACCGTACAAGGGATACAAGGGGTGTTTTGAGGATAGTACTCAATTGAGATTGATTTATGTGAGTTGTTAGATACATGACCATTGGGTCAATGTTTATGATAAGGCCACATGATAGTTTAATGTCATGTAGGATGTACCCCTATCACTCATGATGTGGTTGAAGAGTTCTCAGGCTCTTACAAGGCTGGGTAGTATATTGAGGTTATCTATTGTTGATTTAGCTCTATTTCATTGATAGATCCGAAAACTAATATTGATATACCTGATATAGATTATGGGAGTGACTAAGGCCTACATAGACTAGTGGAAGGATCATAGATAGGTACCTTTATTTTATAGAGGTGGGATGATTATAGAGGATATGTTGGAGGTAAATCACCTTACATTTATTGATGGTAAGTTAATGTAATATATTTTTATACTCTGTGTATAGTTGATTATGTCTTTATGTAATGAGAAATATTATGTGGACATATGTAGGTTTAATGGATGATGAGTACTAGGATACCACCATTGAGTTGGCACTTCATGAGTTGACATGGCATATTCTAAATGATGTTATGGAGGATAGATTGGTGGAGAGGGCCACCAGGTGGTTAAGATGCACACCCATTTGTTTGATCGAGTTGAAACAACTATCACAACATACATATGGATGGTGAAAGATAGAGATGAGGAACATGTTGATATGCATAGGCATATCATGTTTGCTCTTGATGCTCTAGGTGGGGCTACTAGTCAAATAGTAGATAACTACACACATATTTAGTGAGAGCATGCAAAGTGTATGGATAAACTAGGCATGTGTCATGAGAGAAAGAGTAGATGAAGTCATTGATCCAGGTTACATAAAGATATTAGGGCCTTTAGATCTAGATTTGATATACCTAAGAGTGAGAGTGAGGGAGTTGGTCCCAATAGTCATGTCTGGATCATTGAGTGATGGACTATATTTGTATTGAAACTTTATTATGAGTTATACATATGGATGTTTGTTGGTTAAGTTGGCACTATGTGAATTAGTAAATGGATCTTGTTATATTATACATATTGATATGTGTTTAATTGGTTTTATTATTTGAAATGATGATATTTAATTTTTTAATTGGAGTAAAATTATTGAATTTTTATAAATGTTTAGGCTTATGTATAGTGGATTAGAATTCTATATTTATTGGTATAATGTTTTCTTGTAGTCTATAATATTTCTATGTGTAGATCGTGTGAATTCCATATGCCCTATCTAAACCTAAATGACATGGAAAACCAACAACCATATTGTTCATGTTATGTTAGTGTATAAGGGGAATATGAAACTAGAGTTGCATGTGATACACTGATTATGTGTAGATGTGTAGACTCTAGAGAAAAAATATTGATTGGTTGACACGCTAACACTTCACTCTGAGTTGTATGATTTTTGGTAAATATATTGATCAATGTATGAACTAGATCTATATTATAATCTCTATAATTATTCCCATATATCTTTATTGGTGTTTGAACTAAAACTGTGCCCTTGGTTTTGTAGCTTGTCCTGTATAACTTGATTGGTGTACATATTGGAACTGCACTATGATCTCTATAGTTATTTACATATATCTTGATTGGTGTATATACTAGATTTGTGTTCTAATCTCTGTGAACTTATTTACATCTCTACTAGAACTATGGTACATGAGGTCACTCATAAATAGGTGCCCTATAAATCACAAAGCTCATACAATGAGTAACCAATGGTTCCTTAAAAGTAACATCCTAGGATAACTCCATCATAGAGGAGTGTGATCTATGAGAATATGGATAATGAGATAACAATACCCCTTATGTAAATTTTATGATGCCTCAAGTGCCATATCATTCAATTCAAGATCAAAGTGCATAACAATGATCATCCAAATGTCCATTTATCTTGTGAAAATCACAATATTGGTTATGTGGTACCCAGTTCAAACAATGTGCTAGATGATGATGAGTAAGAGGAAGTGTGATAATATCCCTATCTAATAATGTAATCAAGATGTTATGAGGCCTAGCCTTATCTAAAAATAGTATAACCCTATTATGCATATCTTATGATCTAGTATAAGGTGCTTTGTAGAGTGACTCTTTGCCCTTACCGAGTATCCTTGTCAGTGGTCTCTATTCCTGTAAGTTATTAATTATAAGTTGAATATGATTTTGTACCATATTAAATGATTGAGGATTTGAGGGGTCTATATCCAAATCTACCTTTGACTATGTAACTACTAACCCATATCTACCTATAATTCTATAGCTATGTTACATAGATGTCTGAATGATTTTGATGTTTTATATAGTAATCTCTTTTTAAGAGGATAGATTAAACCTCTAGCAAAGATGGACTTTACTTCTAAATCTATCAATTGATAAATCAGTTGATGTAAACAAGATTTGAACCTTAGAATGTATTGAAATGTTGGATCTATTTCACCTTTATGTAATGAAGGAAATATATCATGTGTGATTAGAGGTCCCTTATTATATATGTAATGCATGATAAAGACTATCTATAGCTCCTCATATGTGTGTAAAGACCCACTAGGGATTGTATGTTGGAACCAATTTATTGCTTCCCCATCTAAGGACCTTGGAAATAATTGTAGTAGAGTGAACTTATTACAAACTTATTTTTAATATGGGTCATGGATTTATCATATAGGCATGAAGGTGCAAGTATAGGTATCCATACCCATCAAATATAATTAATATTGGATCTAAAATTTCTATGGAAACCTTGTAGTTGAGATTTTGTATGGCATAAGTTTGCCATGTATTACATCAGCATTGGCCTAAGATTTTTATGCTTTATTCTCCAAAATGAGATGGTTTACTTATTGTTGCAAATCACCCATAACATGAATTAAGTAAATTAACACTTGTGAAGGTATATTATCATCATCAATGGGTTTATTTAGTGATTGAATTTTTTTATTTATCTTAACCGTTGGTATGTTATATTGGAAATATTTTCTAGAGATGGTTTGTTTTCTCTCAATAACCTTTGGAGGTGTGATAGATGGGACCTAGTTAGAGGGAAATGAGTTATCACCCTTGTTTATCTTAGTTTGAGAAATAGTTTCTACTATAGTAAGGGGGGTTGAGGGAGATTCATTGGTATCTATTATATTGTTAAGTTTTAAAAAAGTATCACATGATACATGAATAGAAGGTGCTTTACTCTAAAGTAAATGTGAATTATGCACATAAGAATAAGTGTATATGTGTATATTTTTATATGTGACTTAGTATTTGGTTAAACAAGATAGATAGGTGAAGTAGGAGAAGAACTATAAGGTGTAGATTATATGTCCTCTTCATCATATCAAAATGATCATCACTATCCCATGGTCCATCAAAATGAGAATTTAATACATTTGTAGAAGTATCATCCACGTGCTCATTAAGATAGATAGAAGGGGAATATTTTAATTTTTTACTACTATGTAATTTATCTTCATATGTAGGCATACTAAAATGTATTTATTCACTTTTAATTTATAACAAAGGGTAAAATAAGTATCATGTTTTTTTTGCATATTATGAAATATAAGAGAAGAGTTAGAGACATTTACATTATCAATTTGTTGTAAAATATATTTGAATTAAACTTGTAATTTGAAGGAAGGTGACAAAGTAATTTTGTCTACCCTAGTTTGTGCATCTCTAAAAGGTGTAATATCATCAATACATGCTTTTTTAAATTTAACTGACAAGGGTAAAGAAGATGCATTATTTCTATCTACTTTACTTAAATCATGAAAAAGTATCTTTTGAGTATTGAAATTATATTGATTTAATTTGAATAATGAGGTACCAAACATAGTTAAATAGCTAGGATCACATTAGAATAAATCATTACCAACAAGAGGTTCTTTTGGAATTATATTGTTAGTTTAATTATGAGGAGTAAGAGAAGAGTTAGAGGAAAGAGAAGATGATGTATCTAATATATCCTCGCGTGCATTTTCATTATCATGCTCATATTAATCCTCATATCCATAATTATAACAATAGTCATCATCATCATTATAAATGAATTCATATCATGATCTAATGTACAATTTTGAAAATTAGTCCATTAATTGTTATAATCATGAGATACATTCAAGAGTGCATCAATTGGGTTAGGGGTATAAGAATTTTTAGATGTCATTTTAAATTTTACAAAGAAGATAATGTAAACAAGTAATAACAAACACACAAGAGGTAGAATACAATCTAACATAAGTACATGTACAATTTGAGGAATTTTGAACAAAGTGTGTAGTAGAAAATAAGATTTGTAATGGAAACCCTAATTTCTAATATTTTTATGTATAGGGACCTAAGATTTGGATCTAGGGTTTTGATTTAGGGTTGTGTTTTTATAAAAAAAAATACATTAAATAAATCAAACCCTAATGTATGACTGATTAAATTAGCTAGGTTATGTTAAAAATTAGAAAAATGGAATGTTATAATCCTATTTAATGCACAAAATTGGGAGAAAGTAAACCCTAAGAAAGACTAGGGTTTTAAGCAATATTTAAAGTAAGTTAGATTAACCAAATGTTTTAACCTTTTAAGAAAGTGATAGGAGAAAAGGAATTTATCTATAAATAATAGATTATTACCTATATTAGGGAATTGGAAAAGATTGAAAAGACATGCAAAAACCTTTCATCTTCTGATTGATTATTGAAATATGGATTAGGATAGTGGTGCCCATATCAAGATAGTAGTGTCATGTGGCACTAGTTTCCAATCTTGGCACTAATTTACTTCATGTAGATATTATCTATAATTTTCAATGAAGTTGTGGGAGGTCTTGGAACCAGTTCTATGCCATTCAGGGGATTTTTATGTCACTATTTTGATTGTATTTCTTCCAAAACCCTAATAAATACCTTCACATATGAAAAAATAAATGGAACAAATTTAAAAAGAAAAGTAAAAATTGGTTTTTGGTATGTTATGATCATGTAGAGTAGAACCCCTATTATTTAGGCCACTGCCTACATTAACCCCAATACTAGGGGTCTTAGATCACATATAGTTATCCCTTAGGGAATATGCACCACCAAATTACACTATATGTTATAATGATTTTTAATTATGTGCTTATTTTATCAAATGTATAATGTTTAGGTGTGATGACTAGGTAGTATGTAGAGTATTAAATTGTCCTATTGATTAATTTTATGTAATTATGTGCCAAAATAGTAAGTGCTAGATGTAAAATGCCTTGTGAGGATTTTTATATACAAGGATTTTTTTTAATATAAGACTTTATTCATTGGCTACAAAGTTGTAAAATAGGGACTAAAAACATAATATAAGGTTCACTAAGGGGTTAGGACTCAAAGATGGGATAAAAGGCCCATAAAACACTAGAACCATAGGTGGACACTAAAGACATGTGGTATTGAAAATATTGTCATTGATGTCAAAGGTATAAAATTGGTGATAAAGACCCCATAGCATTTATTGTCTAAAGGTGTTTTTAATTTTCATATTTTGTCTAAAATGTCTTGATATTTATTTAATATTAATGAATATATTTTTGGTTTCATAAAAGTCAAAAGAGGGCACATGGAGAAGTCAAAGAGTCATAGGGTAAAGACAATGGAGGAATGCAACACATTTTCCCTTGAAAAGTCATCTTGAGGAATTACAAGAGTGACAAAGTGAAGATAAAAGAGGGTATGTCACATTTTTCCATGAAGAGTCACCTTAAGGATTTTGAAAGGTCACCAAGATAAAGACAAAAGAAGAAAGGATGCAATTGATTATGAATGGTCACCATGTGACTTTTCAAATACAAAGATTCAAAGGTTCATGTAAGTTTGGCACCATTTTCCATGAGGAGTGAAGAGTCACAAAAGGTGAATGTCAAAGGTCATTTGGAAAGATATAAATAAAGACTTAGGAAGCCATTTATTATACGCAAGAGAGTGCATGGTTTGTAATTATTTTATTTAAGAAAAGAGGAGAGAATAGAAAGAGATATTGTAGAGTTATATCATTTGTTGAGAAAGAAACATTGAGAGATAATTGTGTTTTATACACAAGAGGGGTTGGTTCTCCTGTGGGTTAGTTTTCACAAATCTTTGCAAGGGGTTGGTGATCCTATAGGTTGGTGCTCAAAAATAGTTATTTTTTGGTGCTCAATAAAGGGGTTGGTGCTCCTACAAGTTGGTGCTTGTGAAATTTTTATAATTTGAGTTGGTGATCTTTCATATACTTGAGATTGTTCTTCATGGTTTTTCCCACTTTGGGTTTCCACGTAAAAATTTAGACTCTCTCTCTTTCTCTCTCTCTCTCTCTCTCTCTCTCTCTCTCTCTCTCTCTCTCTCTCTCTCTCTCTCTCTCTCTCTCTCTCTCTCTCTCTCTCTCTCTTGTGTGGTGCATATTATTTTAGTTTTATTACATATCTTGAATGTATGGATAAATGAAGTTTTATTAAGTAAAATATTTATAAGATATATGATATACTGATTCAAACCCCCTCTCAATATATCCCATGCTTAATAATTGGTATCAGAGCAAGTTCCTTTTGAAAAAGTTTTATAGCTTGAAGGTAAATCGAGGAAATTATGATGGATGGATCACATGAAGGTTTTTATAAAAATAAGGTACATTTATTTGATGGGATAAATTATGATTTTTAGATCATAAGGATGGGGACTTATTTGATGTCTCTTGGATTTGGCATTTGGTAAGCAGTTATGGAGGAATACGGAGAGCCACAAACACTTGTGACTACTTTGATAGAAAAGAAGGCAAGTGAAAATAATGATAAATCTTTAAATGTTATTTTATGTGGTTTATGTGAATTATAATTTGTTAAAGTTATGCAATGAAAATATTCTCATGAGACTTAGGTAAATCTTGAAAATTGCTACAAAAGTGATGGAAGGGTTCAACAAGCTAAGCTCCTGACTTTTAGAAGATAGTTTGAGAGTTTGAAAATGGAAGAGGAAGAAAATAGAGTGAGTTATCTTTTGTGAGTTGATCAAATACTTAATCATATTTAAGGCCTTAGAGAAAAGTTAGAATACTCAATGGTGGTGAAAAAGGTTTTTAGATCCCTACCAATGAGATATGATGAAAAGGTTTCAATAATCGAGGAGATGAAGGATATAGACAAGCTAAAGATGGATGAACTATATGGTATTCTCACAACATATGAGATGTGGACCAAACAAGAGAAACCCTAATAAAGGGAAGCTACTTTCAAGACATAAAATAAAGACAAGACTAAGATTCAAGAATCAAGTGATAGCTCTAGTGATGATAAAGATGACAATGAAGTTGTTTTCATTTGTAAGCTAAAGAAAGGCACAAAGAAATATCAAGGAAAATTATCTTTCAAATTTTTTTAATTGTGTAAAGATTAGATATTTTGTAGCTATGTGCCCATATAAGGTTAATGATGACAGTGAAGAAGGAAAGTCTACATAAAAGAAGAATTTTAAAGGAAAATTCAAGAAAAGATTTGAGAATAAGAGTTTATATTCTAAAGATCCTAGCTAAGTTGAAGATAGTGGAGTTATTGATTCATAATAATAAGAGATTATATTCATAGCCATACATGAAGATGCCTCTATAAGAAAAAGTTCATAACCTTGAAGAAGATCAATGGTGACATAGTGAAATCTTGAAATAATACTACTACTAAAACTGCCAAAAAAGGTACATTAAGTTTGGATAATGGTAGAACTAAAATTGAAAATGTTCTGTATGTAGAAGGTCTTAAGCATAATATTTTGAGTGTAAGTAAAATGTGTGATTAGGGACACACACAAAGATTTTATGCAAAAGGTTGTGAAATTAGGAGAAAAGATTTAGATGTATTGCTTGTAGATGCTCAGAGGATAGGAAAAAATTTGTATAAGTTATTAGATATTAAAGGTCAAAAATGTTGTTTTAGTCAAGTTGAGGAAAGTTGGCTATGGCACAAGAGAATGGGACACATAAATTTTGACAATATTGTCAGCATCAATAAAAAGAAAGTAGTTAGAGATCTTCCAAAGATTAAAAAGCCCTCCAACATGCTTTGTGAACCTTGTCAGTATGAGAAGCATGTTAGAAGATGGTTTAAAACAAAAAAATACTCAACTACTTAGATATTAGAGCTTGTTCACACTAGTCTATATGGACCTATGAGAACTCAAAGTACTCAAAGTGAGAAACATTTCATGTTGCTTATTGATGATTTTACATGTATAACTTGTGTGATGTTTTTGAATAAAAAATTAGAAGCTTTCAGACATTTTAAAGCATTCAAATCTTTAGTTGGGAATGAAATTGGCTTAAAAATTAAGTGCCTAAGATAACATCGAGGGGAAAAATTGATGTCAAATCAGTTTATTGAGTATTATGAAAACCATGGGATAAAGAGACATTATTCAATAGCCATAACTCCACAATAAAATGGAGTAGTTGAGTGTAAAAATAGAATAGTTTAGGAGATGGAAAGGACAATGTTAAATGAATCCAAGATACTAGATAAATATTGGAGAGAGGTAGTAGGTATAATAGTACATATCTATAACATACCATTATTGAGATTGAATAGTGTTAAGACTCCCTATGAGCTATGAAAAGACAAACCATCTACATTTGATTATTTCAAAAAAATTAGTAGCAAATGCTTCATAAAGAGAACTAATGAAAAACTTGGTAAGTTTGAATCTAGAGTAGATGAAGGTATATTTCTTGGATATTCTTGTAAAATTAAAGATTATAAATGTTATAACAAAATAACCAAGAATATTATTGAAAGTATAAGTGTTAGAATAGATGAAGATGTATCACAAAGAGACAGTGATCAAATAGACACTCCAGAAATCATTGTAGAAGAAGATTTTGAAGAATCAGATGAAGATGAGACGGAGGAGAAAAAAGACACCAAAACCCCATCCAAATATGTCTAGATAAATCATAATGAAAGTAACATCATTAGGAACATAAATAAAGGAGTTTGCACCAAAATAATGATGGTAAGTGAATCTAAGCAAGTTAATTTCTCTTTGTTATACAAAATTTAGCTTATAACTTTTTTAGAAGTTATACATGATGAACATTGGGTTAAGGTAATAGATGAAGAATTAAATAAGATAGAAAAGAATGATACATGAGAATTAGTTCCTAGACCAAAATATCACTATGTGATAGGAATAAAATGGGTATATAGAAATACGTTGAATGAAAATGGTGAAGTTACCAGGAATAAAGAAAGGTTAGTATGTAAAGGACATGCTTAGATTGAGGGAATAGATTTTGAAGAAAATTTTGCACCAATGGAAAGGCTAGAGGATATTAGAATGTTTTTTACATATATAGTGTTTAATAATTTCAAAGTGTTTCAGATGGATGTCAAGTCTACCTTCTTGAATGAAAATCTAGAAGAGGAGGTCTACATTAAGCATCTTGAGGGATTTATTCTCTCAAATTATAGTAGCCATGTATGTAGATTTAATAAATCATCGTATGGATTGAAACAAACTCCTAGAGCTTGGTGTGAAAGAATTGATAAGTTCCTACAAGTTCAAGGTTTGAAGAGAGGTTTTGATAAAAGTAATCTCTACATCAAAATAGAAACATCAAGACTAGACATCATGCATGCAATAAGGATGGTTGTGAGATATCAAATAGTCCCAAAGGAGTTTCATGTTTAGTTGGGGAAGAAAATATTTAGATATGTCAAGGGGACAATGGATTAAGGATTGTGGTATCCCATCGGTAGAGATTTGAATTTGGTTGCTTATACAGATTTAGATAGGGTAGGTTGCTTGGATGATATAAAGAGTATAAGTGGATGAGCTTTCTTCCTTGGTGATAGCTTAGTATCATGACTAAGAAAAAAATAGAATTTAGTATCATTTTCTATCATTGAAGTAGAATATATTGTAGTGGTATTGTGTTGTACTCAAGTTCTTTGGATGAAGCAAAATTTGGAAGATATCAAGGTAAAATATGATGAACCTATTTCTATTTTTTGTGAAAACACAAGTGTTATTAATATTTATAATAATCTAGTGATGTATTCAAGAACAAAACATATTCCTATTATATATCACTTCTTGAGAGAGTAGGTTGTAGATTAACATGTTAAGATGGAATATATTAGTAATACAAAATAGATTGTAGATATTTTCATAAAGGCACTACCAAAAGACACATTTGAGTATCTGAAGGAGAATTTGGGAGTAATTTATTTTACTTCCTACCATTGAGGATCAAAATCAGTTGAGGGGGAGCTAAGTGTTATCTCTAGGATATGCCCTTTTCCATTTATGTTAAAGGGGGAAAAGAATAGAAATAGGTATAGTAAATAGGTATAGGGAATAGGTGTAGAAATAGGTACAAGGAACAAGTACAAGATGATATAGTAGGAGAGTTACTGTATGTTTTTTAGATGGTGGCATGTGTAGGTTGGCATGAGTAGTATAGGTTTTAGAATGTGTTAGTTTTAGTTTGAGGTTGCCATTAATGACAAAAGGGGAGATTGTTGGAAATATTGTCATTGATGTCAAAGGTATAGCATTGGTGATAAAGGCCCCATAGCATTTATTGTCAAAATGGGTTTTTAATGTTCATATTTTGGCTAAAATATGTTGATATTTATTTAATATTAAAGAATATATTTTTGGTTACATAAAATTCAAAATAAGGCGCATGGAAAAGTGAAAGAGTCACATGGTAAAGCCAAAAGAGGAATGGGATGCTATTTTTACCATAAAGAGTCATCTTGAGGAATTCCAAAAGTCACCAAGTGAAGAAAAAAGAAGGCATGGAACATTTTTCCATGAAGAGTTACTTTAAGGAATTCAAAATGTCACCAAAACAAAGACAAAAGAGGAAAGGATGCATTTGCTTATGAAGGGTCACCATGTGACTTTTTAAATACAAGGATTCAAAGGGTCATGCAAGTTTGTTGCCATTTTCCATGATGAGTGAAGAGTCACAAAGGGTAAATGCCAAAGGTCATTTGGAAAGATATAAATAAAGGCTTGGGAAGCCGTTGATTATATGCAAGAGATTTCATGCTTTGTAATTAATTTATTGAAGAAAAGAGGAGAGAATAGAAAGAGATAATGTAGAGTTCTATCATTTTTTGAGAAAGCAACATTGAGAGATAGTTGTGTTTTATACACAAGAGGGGTTGGTGTTCCTATGGGTTGGTGCTCACAAATATTTTCAAGGGGTTAGTGCTCTTTTGTGTTAGTTCTCACAAAAAATTTGTTGTGTTGGAGCTCGATAAAGGGGTTGATGCTTGTAAAATTTTTAATTTGAGTTGATGCTCTTTCATATACTTGAGATTGTTCTCCATGGTTTTTCCCACTTTTGGTTTCCACATAAAAATTTGCTCTCTCTCTCTCTCTCTCTCTCTCTCTCTCTCTCTCTCTCTCTCGCATATAATAAATAGCTTCCCAAGCCTTTATTTATAGCTTTCCAAATGACCTTTGGCATTAACCATTTGTCACTCTTCACTCATCATAGAAAATGGTACCAAACTTGCAAGACCCTTCGAATTCTTGTATTTAAAAAGTCACATGGTGACCCTTCACAAGCAAATACATCTCTCTCTCTCTCTCTCTCTCTCTCTCTCTCTCTCTCTCTCTCAAACTCTCTTGCATATAATAAATAGCTTCCCAAGCCGTTATTTATAGCTTTCCAAATGAACTTTGACGTTAACCCTTTATGACTCTTCACTCATCATATAAAATGGCACCAAACTTGCATGACCCTTTGAATACTTGTATTTATAAAGTCACATGGTGACCCTTCATAAGCAAATGCATCCTTTCCTCTATTGTAGTGATATTGTGTTGTACTCAAGTGCTTTGGATGAAGCAAACTTTGGAAGATATAAAGGTAAAATATGATGAACCTATTTATATTTTTTGTGAAAACAAAAGTGCTATTAATATTTATAATAATTTAGTGATGCATTGAAGAAAAAAACATATTCCTATTAGATATAACTTCTTGAGAGAGTAGGTTGAAGATTAGTAGGTTAAGATGAAATATATCAGTACTACAAAATAGATTGTAGATATTTTTACAAAGGCACTACCAAAAGACACATTTGAATATCTACAAGAGAATTTGGGAGTAATTTATTCTACTTCCTACCATTGAGGATCAACATCAATTGAGGGGGAGCTAAGTGTTAGCTCTAGGATATGCCATTTGCCATTGATGTTAAAGGGGGAAAAGAATAGAAATAATTATTGTAAATAGGTATAGGGAACAGGTGTAGAAATACGGTATAAAGGAACAAGTACAAGATGCTATAGTAAGAGAGAGTTACTATATGTTTTTTTAGATAGTAGTATGTGTAGGTTGGCAAGTGTAGTATTGGTTTCAAAATGTGGCAGTTTGAATTTGAGGTTGCCATCAATGATAAAAGGGGAGATTATTGGAAATATTGTCATTAATGTCAAAGTTTTAGCATTTTTTGATAAAGGCCCCCATAGAATTTATTGTCTAAATTTGTTTTTAATGTTCATAATTTTGGCTAAAATATGTTGATATTTATTTAATATTAATGAATATATTTTTGGTTGTATAAAATTCAAAATAAGGCGCATGGAAAAGTCAAATAGTCACATGGTAAAGACAAAAGAGTAATGGGATGAATTTTCCCATAAAGAGTCATATTGAGGAATTCCAAAAGTCACCAAGTGAAGACAAAAGAGGTCATGGCACATTTTTCCATGAAGAGTTACTTTAAGGAATTCAAAATGTCACCAAAACAAAGACAAAATAGGAAACGATGCATTTGATTATGAAGGGTCACCATGTGACTTTTTAAATACAAGGATTTGAAGGGGTCATGCAAGTTTGGTGCCATTTTCCATGATGAGTGAAGAGTCACAAAGGGTTAATGCCAAAGGTAATTTGGAAAGCTATAAATAAAGGATTGGGAAGACATTTATTATATGCAAGAGAGTTCATGGTTTATAATTATTTTATTTAAAAAAAGAGGAGAGAATAGAAAGAGATAATGTAGAGTGCTATCATTTGTTGAGAAAGCAACATTGAGAGATAGTTGTGTTTTATACACAAGAGGGGTTGGTGTTCGTATGGGTTGGTGCTCACAATTATTTTCAAGGGGTTAGTGCTCTTATGTGTTAGTTCTCACAAAAAATTGTTGTGTTAGATCTCGATAAAGGGGTTTGATGCTTGTAAATTTTTTAATTTGAGTTGATGCTCTTTCATCTACTTGAGATT
>JARHVA010008028.1:552500-569476 GCA_037957365.1 Torreya grandis | reverse complement strand
ATTATTCTGAGTGATGCATGTACTTTTCCACGTAATGTGTATGT
Organism: Torreya grandis; assembly: GCA_037957365.1. Taxonomy (NCBI): domain Eukaryota; kingdom Viridiplantae; phylum Streptophyta; class Pinopsida; order Cupressales; family Taxaceae; genus Torreya; species Torreya grandis. The sequence goes on along the minus strand of JARHVA010008028.1, from coordinate 569,432 downwards.
CTACTCAATAGAGATCCATTGTAATTAAATACAAATTTTCGTGTTTACCTTGATTTACGAGTTTATAGTTTTCTTAGGGACTATTCCTCTACCAATTTTTCATATTTTGATGTTTTAGGATAGTGTCTCAAGAATGTGCAAATATATATCTCAATGTGCATGTAGTTTTCCAAGTGGTCATCAAATTAAGAGATAGAGAGGAATATCCTTAGGATTAATGTGTATATATAGATGAATATTTGGCTAATTAACTCAATAACCAACATGAAAAAAAATTTGGCTGACCAAAGGATATGTATTTTAAAAATATTCATTTAGAAAACCTATGACATTTCTATTAAAGGTAAGCAAATTTGTCAAGTAACACTATCCTGCTATTTATAAAACTATCTTAATATTTATGGGACTTCACAAGAAGAAATATATATGCATATAAATAATAAAATACAATATATATAGGATAATAGATTATTTAAGTATAGATTAGGGAGATATTTTATACAAATGAAAAAAATTGGGAAGGATAAAACCCATTACTACATGAATGGGTAGGAAAAAATGTGATAAAGAGTTAAATGTGTATGCATAAGTCATGTATGTCAACAACAGATCAAAAATTATATTGTCAAGTGTATAATAAAAAATTTATGTGTTCACAAATACCTCATTTTTAGTCTATTATTGAAAATTATAGATTTTAATGATTAAGTAGGAAATTTGGTTCTTAAGTATAACAACATTTTGTGTCTTTAGGTATGCCCCAAATATCCATCTTGATCTATAAAAGGCATAAAATGAAACATTACAAAATAAATTTCTATTAATGGTATAAAATATGAAACACTATATATAATTAAAATATTTAAAAATGAAAAATCAAGGAACAAATACACCTATGGATTTGTGAATGAAGGTTCCATATGAAGTCATTTGATAATGGGGTGATTATGCCCCAACAATATGGAACTACTAATATCATGGATTGAGACTCAAACCTTATTAATGAGTGAGAATTTATAACATTTCATCATCATATAAACCTCAATTTTAGTACTCAAAATATCATCATAATTATCATGGTGGAACCTCATACTAGGTTCATATGTAAAATGTTGAACCAAGAATTAGGTTTGTATGTAAAATTAAAAATATTAATCAACTACTTGAGATGTATTTTATATTGAAATTTATTATGTGATACCATAGTTACCATTATTTAAAATATAAAAGTGCATTCATGAATAACATCCATACCCCAAAATATGATCATTTTATACCTGAATTTTTTATATAGTTACATAGTTTTTCTTTTACTTTTTAAAATCTAATAAATATGATAACATATTAAATATAACCCATTTAACATGACTCATCATGGGTCATATACTTTATAAATATTCATCATGACCCTATAAATTACCCTATATATATTTGAATTCATCAATTTAATCAAATATGAGTCATAATCTACCATAACTTGAGTCATAATCTATACAAATTTTAAAATAATATTTCCCATAATATGAGTTGTCCATTTCTCAACCTAAATATATATTACAATCCTTCAAGTATGCCCCTATTTTTAGATGATGCTTGAATCCCACAAATCACTGATCTAAAAATAACAAAGTTTTACAATTAATGTTATATATAAACATTTTAACCATTTAAATCTTATGTGATAAGATGATTATGTAATGTCATCCAATAAATACTTGATCATTCATGCACATATTAAATATTTAACCTAAATCACACAAGTGTCATGTCAAGTGGATATATATATATATATATATATATATATATATATATATATATATATATACATATATATTTATATATACATATATATATATATATGTATATATATCTATATATATATATATGTATATATAAATATATATGTATATATATATATATATATATATATATAGATATATATATATATATATATATATATATATATATATATATATATATATATATATATATATATCATATTAATATTCATCACAACTACATGCACCTAGTAATAAGCAACAAAAAATAAGCATGATATGAATCATTATGCACATATAAGTTGAATAGTTTGTGATATAAATAATAATATCACAAAATTAGAAACCATGTACATTCTCACATAGATATGAACACAAAGTCATGATCGTGATAGACACAAGCACTAACTAAAAGACTTGACTTTGACCTAAATCTAACCTAACATATAAAACATGATCATGGCATGGAATAGAATATCCTTGACACAATTGATGCATGATGTGACAATATATAATCTATGCATTAACATGAAAATGAAATATATCACTAAATGGAATGCAACTCAAAAGTTACACAATGTAACCGTTAGAAAAAATCACTCATGGATCATGCAATGTAATATTCAATGAGATAAAATGTAGTAAAAAATTTAAAAAATAGTGATCATGACATTATTTTATAAAAAATAATAATCAAACCATGTAGCACCCATGAACATAAAATATTCATGTATTAAGCAATGTGTGTCTACACAATCAAATATGTCATCACAACATAATAAAGTACACTATCCATAACATATAGCATTATAAATAGTGTAGGTTAGAGAAATGAATGTATAACAAGTCTAATTAGATCAATAAGATCATTGGAATGGTCATATAAAGATATAAAATGATAAGATATACTAATATTCCCCTAGTCTAGGCATGTCTCTAGGGTAAAAAGGTATCCCTTAAGTGATCAAAATGTCCCACATATCTATGACCATTTTTCATATATAACATATTTTTCTTGTATCCTAATTGTATATACCATGAAAAAAATGTGCATACAAAAATGTGTAATCTACCACTTATATGATAAGTGATATAAATAAAATTATGTAACTATCAAAACATGTCATGTGTAGGTAATTATTTTTTCCCTTTTTAATATTTTAATTTTTGTAAATTTAACATATTTTCATGGTAATAATGCATGTAAAGGTACTAGATAAATTAATTTGTACTTCATGTACTATAGATGATGATTAACATTTATATCAATGCATAATTAGATCAACTATCTTACAGTATACAATATCTATAATTAATAATATAATCATCCTAATCATGTATATGTTATGTATCTTTAGTAGTAAATATTATCCATGAAATTTAGTGTGTATTAAAATTGTTTATCTTAGTAAAATTTTCATTAATGATATCATGTATCCTATGTCTTAATCCAAAACATTTATTTGTAGAGTGTCCTTGGATATGCTCTAATTTTAATAAGGATTAATGTTGAAACCCTTAGATCATACCTTTGTCATATAAACCTCAGAAGATAGAGGGAGAGATATGAGATTATGTTCAAGGAGCATCTCTAAGCCATTCTAATCTAGTTCATGTAATAATATAAAATTTATCTTTTGAAATACTACATGAACCTTATTTCTAATATGGTTGGTTTGTAACTATAATACTATAATTATGCCTTGATATTTATGATTTTGAATGTTTTATCATAGTGCCAAAAATGATCTATTCCATGTCTAACTAATGTTTGGTGATAATAATATGGTCTCCCTTTTTGATATGGTAATTGATTTTGAGCTCGATTTCAAGTGGAAGGTAAGGAAATCAAACTATTTTCTAGTAACATCTATAAAATATTATTTGGACTATAGTTTACACTAGTTACATATAATTTGAAAGTGTTTTTTTAATCCATGATTTATACATTATTTACTAAATTTGTCATTAACACTATATATTCACTTTTGATACATCATCTAATGTATTGTGGCTCTTGTGGTCTAGTTGTACTAGATTTGATGGAGAATTATCTCAATGGATCACTTATTATTAAAGTGTCATGCTGTGAACTAATATTGCATCAATAATTTACATTGGTATCATCATAAATGTTTAGAAAAGGTACATTCCATTTATCTAATTTAATAGTTTTCCCATTTCTCAAATGATATTAATACTCTCCCAAACCAATGAGTGTAAAATATAAATGAGATATATATTCATTTATATTTTTTAGAAATTAATTATCATCATCATCATCATCATCATCATCAATTTCATCTTATTTGATTAATATCTAATCTATATTATATAAATATAAAACCAAAAAAATATCTAGTACCTTATGTTTTGTGTTTTTGAAATTATTTTTGTATTCCTTTATTGTATTCTAATTTAAATTCTATATGTATTATTTACACTATTATTAATTGTGATGGAGGTAGTATGTAATAATATATGATATAATATTATGCAATACATCCCTCATTAGGTCCTACTAGTTTACAATACATAAAGGTTGATTAATGATTGGACATGTATGCCTTAGTCATCTATGTATGGTACATGGTACAAATTCTATTACATGAATATATGGTATACCTAAGTGTAATTTATAATACAAATGATTTTATGTTCCCTAGAATATAATAGTTAATATTTTAAGGCCAACTATCACATCTAAATTAATTGATGATAATAGTTTGGAAGTATTTTTATCTAATTTATGAATAGATGCCTTATTGATACCCAATGTTTATTAAAATATGATGTTGTAAATAATAAATCCTAATCAATTATTTAAAATGACCCACTTTAACCACTTATTTAATATTATTACTTGAAGGAACAAAAGGATAGTATAATTAAAAAGTACATTGAGTTGGAAAATATTCTTTCTCAAATAAATAATGTCCTCACTATATTCATTATGTTGAAAATGGATATAGTGTAAGTAGGGTTTGCATCATTTGGTAAGGTTGTATAAAATAATGGTACATGTAGAGTATAAATGTAAATAAAGGACCTATTCATGAAACTCTTTTATGGATATCATAGATTGAGTGTTATGAATTTTATCAATGATATCATACCTTTTAGTTATATTTATGGGCATCTTTGGAGGTGGTAGGGGATGAGGAGGGACATTTTGATAACCTCCATTTTTTTGTACTAGATGAGGCATCCTACCTTATAACATTTTGATATCATAGAAAATAGTTTTCAATATAAATCTATAGAAAATAATGAAGATAGGATGGCATCTATATTTATATTGAGGTGTAGGTGGTGGAGGAATGAAATGAGCCATATATGCATGTTGATGTGAAGTAGTAACTAGAAATATCTATAATTATATATTTAGATAACATAAGTTACTAAGAATTTTTCATCATTATTTTATCCTTAGTTTTATTTCACATAAATTTGAACCATTTCTTTTAATTATTTTGAAAACTATTACATATTTTAGAAAAGTGACATGTAATTATGATAACTATAGCTTGAATATGACATATAAACTATTAATATCCATTATATATATGTTTAATTTATGTGAATAAGAACAAATCATAAATCAATTATGAAAATGAATTCTATAAAAATATAACCCTAATAAATAAGGATGAAAACCTAAGGGAAACCTAATGTTTTCCATACTCAAATGATAGGTTGATATAACTATAATGTTTTAAGTAATTATGAATTTAGTGATCTAAATAAGCTAAATTATTTATTCTTTATAATACATAAGATATATCATAAATTACATAGATCAAAATGTAAAAATAGATTATTTTACAACATTTACTATATATAAATAATAAAAGGATAATGTACTTAGCTTATTTCTATTATATTATGCTCTCTATTTATATAATGTTTCCAGATCTAGTCTACAATGGATATATAATTTCTTGTCTCAGATGAGTAACTATCAAATTTTGCCATCATGTTTTTGGTAGGATTTAGACACTTGCAACTGCTAGATGTGTCCATTGTCTAAAAAAACTATTTATATTTTTTTGGTTAGTTCTATCATAGATAAATGTACTTAGTTGTCAAGATATTGTTTGAATAATTTCCTGCCCTTGGTCATATGTTCATATTTATATTTTTTCTTACTTTTCCTTCTAAGATTGACTCCAAATTTTATACTTACTTGACCTATAAAAATTGATTATAAAATGGGAATGGATAGCCTCAAACACACCTATCTTAGTATTTGTATTTTTCCATCATTCCAATATTTTGAAAAAGGCTAAAAAGACATATATTTATCCCACCATATATGCAATTATGCTCAATAGTGATATGCTAGAATTAAATTCAATACTTTGGCATTTGACACTAGATACTATATAACTTTTACCTTGATTTAGTTTTTTATACTTGGGTTAGGGATTAATCCTTTATGGAGTTAGCATATTTGTACTATATATGATAGTTTATTAAATATGTGAAAATATATTTGTCAATGTTTAAGAAATTCTCTAAGTAGTCACCAATTTAGAGATAGATAGGAATAGACGTAGGATCTAAATGTATAAATAAATAAATATTTCAGTAATTTACCTTCATAACTTACATTTTAAATGTGTCGGATGACATAATGGAAAAATTCAATCTAAAAATTAGTTGTTTAGTAAACTTCAAACACTATTGATGAAGGAAAATACTATCGTTTAACAACATCTAACTTTTTATAACACTATCCAGAATGAAGGAAATAAAGTATCTATAAATGTTAATAGTTTGTATAGAATAATAAATCATTTATACACATAATGGAGAGAGATTTTATATTAATAAAAATAATTTAAGAAGACCAAATCTATTTTTAGATGAGTGGCTATGATAAAATTTAAGGAAAAAAAATGTATATGTAAAAAATTATATACACTAAAAATAAAAAAATGCTAATAATTTTAAATATCTAATATAAAATGTATGTGTAAATTTCCATTATTCCAAAACATCATATTTTTATTTATTTTTATAATTTTTTATGCCAAATAATAATAGATTCATACAATAAAACTGTAAACAATAAAACTATGATTTCAAACCTTATTTCTTTTATTCATCCCTATTTGTGATGGATAACTTCAAATAATATGTTTCTAGATATCCAACTAAATCAAAAGTTTAGATATGACTTACAAAGTACCATAATAAGTGAGTCACCAAAAATACATGCACAAAAAAATGCCACATGAAAAGTTTACATGTGACTCACCAAAAGTACCATAACAATCCACTCAAAACCCAAAAGAAAAAAAACAAAACATATATCTTAAAAATACATTTCCGAAATATGAGAGCTGTTGCCAAATATTTATTCTTCTCTTCCTTAAAATGATCAAAACCCAAAAGGAAAAAAGAAACTTATTCAAAACCTAAAATGCATGCGTTAAGTCAAACTTAATCGTGGTCTACTATTTCCTTTATATTTTATTGTGTCTGTCTTCGTAAGCCACCACTTAATAAATCGATTGAAAGTTATAGTATATATGTATATGTAAATGAACTAAATTTAAAACCATGGCAAAGAGTGGAATTTAAAACTATACTATATAATAATCCTGAAACGTTAAAAAAAAATTATGGTAGGTTCAAATAAAGCATAAAATCAATTTATAAATACTTCCATGTTTTATAAATAAACAAATCACCTTTTCCTTTTAATAGATAATATTATAATACTAAATATTATATAAAAACTACTTAAGAGATATGTAGATATTATCACTCTTTCATTGGTTTTCCAATATAATAATAAATATACATTATCAATTTCACACAATACCACTTTCATAAAAATTCTCAAATGTTATAATAAATACAACAATGATAAGCATAAAGCAATTAATTTTAGAAAAAAAATAAAAATTTGTTGCAAAATTTAAATAGTTTTAATCACAAATGCTACAAAATGAAATTTAAAAAATTAAAAACCTATCAATAAAATTAAAAAAATAAACCATTGACCAAAAATACTAACAAAATTAATTTAAAATAATAAATTGATTAATTTGATAGTTGAATACTATACTTCATTAATTCTTAACTAGTAATTGAAAACATGACTATACATTATGTGGTCATAAAAAAATAAAATAATGATAATGTTATCATTTCAATAAAAATAAATATTAAACAAAAAATACATAAAATAATAAAATTAATATAAATAAATCAATGTTGATAAATAAAAAGGAAAACTTGAAACAACTTAAAAATTAGCCAATATAAATGAATTTGAATGTATAATTTTCCAAAACTCTGGGATGCATTCAAATAATAAACATTTTAATCAAGTAATCTACTCCTAATTACAACTTGTTCTTACCTTACATGTATAGTCATTCACAATCATAAATCATCAATATCATCTATTTAGTAGTACATATATATGTATTAATAATAAATGAAAATAAATAAGCATAAATGAACATTTATACATATAAATTTAATAAATATATATTTACTCAACAAAATTTTATTTTGAAAACATATACCAACAATCTAACATAATGTTTTATAGCAAAAAAATAAATGTTAAACACTAATCTAAATAATAAATATAATAACAAAAAATAATAATAACTTAAACTAAAATAATATATATTAATAAACTAAACTAAAATATTAAATTATAAAAATCAAATTCTTCATTATAAAAATAACAAAGTCATGGTGTGTCCCAATACTACTAAGAACAAAGATTAAAAAATATATAATAATAAGTTTTAAATACATTCAAAACCATAACAATTCATAAATATATTGTTAAAATAATAAATATCATTATGAAAAATATGGGATATCACATTTATCAATTTCTTTCCTCAAATTTACAAGATTAAAACTATTTATCTCATTTTATTTTCTATTTGTGTTCTTGATATCTTTTCCTAATTTTGGGATTTTGTATACTAATTTATATGTATGTCAAAACATATTTTGTGTGATTTTATTAAAAGGATTTACATGTCATTGTATTTAGAATCTTTATGTATATATCATCTTTTCTTTTATCTTATCTTTATATTAAGTTTTTTAAATGTTTCATTTTATATTCATTAGTGATATTTTTCAAATTATTTTTTATCTTTCCAAATTTTGTATCATCATTGTTATTATTTTGGACTTTTGATATGTGATTTTATTAAAAGGATTTACATCCCATTATATTTAGTTTTCTCTTTTCTTACCTTTATACTAGTATTTTTAGATGTTTTATTTTATATTTTTAGTGTTGTTTTTAAATGATTTTTATTCTTTCCAAATTTAGCATCATCATCTTATTAATTTTTGACTTTTATTATGTACATATATTTTTCTATTTATTTTTTGGTTTAATGATTAAATATATTTTGAGTTGTGATCATATGTATATATAATTTTTACATCGATTTAAAATTATTTTAAAATAGTTTTAATATGTATATTTATATTAAAATGGTCATTAATGACATTAAAAATCTAGCCATCCCATTATGAGGAGAAAGGGTGATATAAATAGAAGAAACTACATGAAATGTTGCTATAATTTCCTTCATGCTAATATATAGAATATTCAAAATGAGGTGAATAATTGAGTTAATGATTATGATGAGTAGTTTCTATAAATCATTCATCTATTTCATTATGTATTTTCCTAATAAATAAATATATCAATATCGGAAATGAGAGAGATATGCACCATGAAACCTAGGATATAGGCATGGTTTAAAATATCACATATGGTAGCAAGTTACAAATTGTAGAATATGTAGAGAATAATTTAAACAAAAAAAAATCTAAAGACATATTCAAATATAAAATAATGTAACTTTTATTCAATATTCATAATAAGGAAAAGCACAAATGTATATTAAATTCAAAAATAATAAGAATGAAAATTTCTATTACCAAAATGAAAAGTCTTAACTATTTTAGGTTGTGACATTAGGGAATAATTTAAATGATGATTCATTATTAAAAAAATGACTCCCATATAATTAATTTAGATTCAATGAAATAATAAATAACTAATAATGTGAGCACTTGCTAGATATATAAAACATGCAAACATTATCCCATTTACTTTGTATGTGATATCTCTTATCTCTATGCCTTTATGGAGATAATATTTAAAATACATACATGATTAACAAAATTGGTTACAACTAAAGATGTTTATAGAAGGGGTAGTAAATCCTCTAGTTGAGTGATAGTTAAAATTACTGCATATGCATGGTGTTGGGTGAATATTTTGTCACCAGCTAACTGATGAGTAAAATAGTTCTCTTCAACCATAGCATAGGGAGATTGGTCATCCAGATGTGTAGGTTTACCACATCAAAATGGGACATATCTCTCCTCTCATCAAGGGGAGGTTCCCTTATAACTATGAGGAGCTATATACTATATATATAAGCAAAAAATAACACTCAGGGGTAGGACAACACCATCCATCTCTCTTGTTTCAGAGATGATGTTCAAAAACAAAAGAGAAAATCCTGGTGAAAACACTGAAGAAACTTCTCTTCTTTCAAAAGTGGTCTTGTAGGAAATAACATGAGTTCTTTCAGGTAGTGATAAGTAATTGGTAACAAAGGGCGTAGTAACCAATAGACTGAGATGTAGCACAAAGTCTCCACCTCAACTACCCAAGAGTGAAATAAGAAGGACAATGAGGGCACAAAGTCATCCCAAGGTCCTTTGCACAAGAACATAAAATAGATAAACACACTAAAGGCAATTATAGACAACACAAAGTCTTCCCATAATTGGCTTCTAGACACCTTCCTGATTACTTCCACAAGTTTTGCTTATTTCATTAACTGGACAAGAATGCATTCAGAAGATAGACATAAGAATTATCTCCTAAAATGACACAAGCTATAATAGCACAAAGTCTGAAAGTAACTTTCTTTCTCATTCAAACAAAGAAATATGATTAACAATCTGAGCTCAAAGTCTCAGTAATCGCCTTTCAATTTTGATAGAGTTTTGCTTCTATAATAGAGAGATCTCCTTTGAATAAAATAAGAGATTATATTATATAGAAGCCAAGAAAGGCCTGGCACTTTGTTCCATGGAATGGCCCATGCTACATTTAATGCTTTGAATGCATTTTCAATTTTGTCAAGGGACCATACTGGAACAAGGTAGCTGCCTTAACTATGGCGTGCCAATTCATCTCAAATGTCTTCTCCTGGGCCTGAGTCATCTAGTCTGTCACTTGATATATATGTAGCTATCCACTTTGTCTTTACTCCAATGGAGACAAATAGGTTGTGCCTTTAATGTTTGCAGGCTTAAATATCTACTTTACAAACTATTCCACCTACTAAAATAACTCCTACATAGATATTTATGGTCTTTCCCTTTTTCCTATTGTAATTTGAGCTCTCAGGCTACTTTTCCCCTTTTTTTTGGCTTTTTGGCTCTCCCTTCACCTGGTCACTGAGTTTGTTTTCAATTTCCATGCCACTTTCAAAAATTAATGGACATTTCGTTACCTTGGATTTGACATTGACGGGGACGTCATTGGTCTACTATTTCAACGGTTCAGGTGGCCTCCTTGGTTACTTAGTTCCATCACATCTTTGGTTCATTTGCTTCTTTGATTTCTTGTTTGATCCTTCCTAAAGGGGACCTACCCTTTGAGGTCTTTCAAAAGGTCCATTTTACTCATCGCCTGCCCTCTATAAGGGATGTTTGATCTCCAAGATTTCCTTTTAGAAAAGTTGCAAGGGTCCTTTTGGCTCCTAAGTTTCCTCCATAAGGGCACTTGGTCTTGGTTTGTTTCCTTCCACAAGGACACTTGGTCTCTTCACTTTGGGGCACTCCTTTAAACTAGCAGATTAAACTGACTGATTGAACCAACTTTGGTTCAACAGTTCAACGGTTCAATCTTGTGTTCTGATCATTCACTTGACCACTTAAACCAACCATGTTGAACCTTTCAACCATTGAACCTGTTGAACCTTTGAACCATTTTGGTTCAAGGTTCAACGGTTCAATGGTTCAAGCCTTCTTCTTTTTGTTAAGTCTTTTAAAGCCATTGAACTTGCTGAAGTGGTTAAACTATGAACTTTTGCTGAAGTGCTTAACATCTTTAAGCTTGCTGATGTCATTAAGCTTTTGAACCTATTAAACCTTTGAACCCTTTTAACCATTTTGGTACAAGGTTCAATGGTTCAATGGTTCATTCCTTTGTTTGAAGCTTACTGATGGACCTTTTGGTTGAACCTTGTCATTGAACCTATCTTGAAATTGCCTAAGTGTTGGAAACTTGTTCCTTTCCTATGGAGTTCATAGAAATAAGCCTATAGAGTCCATAGAAATCAGCCTATGGAGTTCATAGAAATGAGCCTGTAGAGTCCATAGAAATGAGCGTATGGAGTCTGTTAGCTGAAAAAGCTTGAAAAATGGAGAATTTGAATGCCTAGAATAATTTTTGAGAAGGGAAGAGGGAATTTTGGCATGTAGGACCAAAATAGTTCATATGTTGTCCCAAAAATGAGTGACAAATTTTGGGAACAACAGCTGGCTCCAGTTGTGGAACTTCCTTCAGTTGAAATTTTGGAATAGTTAAGGGGAGTAGAAACTAGAATCTCCAGTGCCTTCAAGTATGCCATTGGGCTACAGAGTCATGCTACCCAAAAAATAAAGGCACCAAAAATGAAAATGAAAAGCATAAAATATAACTAAATACTACATAAATATACATATGTACAGATGATCTTATTTGATGCTTCAAGAATTGAAGCGCTTCAAATGCCACCCACTGTGAGATTGTGAAAATGGTGTTCTATCCTAATAAACTATTAAGAAACCATTTTATCCTGAGAATCAGTGATAGGCAAATGGAACTCTCCACTAAGAATTACATTTTTTGTGCACTCCTTTTGGTTCTCTCTTCTTGCCCCATGGCAAGGCATGGTCTCCAATATAAAAACCATAAATCTTTGCTCTCTTATTGAAGAGTTCCTTTTCCTGACTGTAGTAGTATGCTCCACTACCATAGCTTGTTGCTCTTTTAGTTTAGTCTAGCACATGATTTGATTGTTAGCATTAAACACCTACCAATGGTTAGCTTTGTCAGGCATACTTGTTCACAAGATTGGTTTGATAGTGTACCTATTATCTTTGAAATCTAGGTGAGGAACCATGAAGGTTGTAGGGATAGCCAATGAATTTACATAATTATGAAGATCCTTGGCTGCTACAGATATATTGAAAGCATCAAAAATTTCAATATGATCCCATACTAGATTGTGATAATGGCACAATATTTTGTTCTTGGTTTGACATAGGTTCCTCACCTAACAAACCATTAGTTCAACATCTCCTTTAGCATGAAGGAGTTTAACACCTCTATCTTGAGCTGCCTTCAACTCAAGTAATAGAGATTCATAATTGATAGTGTTTTTGGTGGTGTTGAACTACAACTTATGTGAAGAAGGAAAAATATCTCCCTGAGGAGATATTAGAACAATATCAGCTCTAGCACCGGTAGGAGAGTAGCTGCCATCAAATTATAGTATCCATACATAATCAAAAACTACTCCTTTCTAAGATTTTGATTCATTTAGAGAGGACAGTTCCTTTGGGCTTGCACTATGCTCTCTCATGTCATCTGTTGTTCTATCTGGACCAATTTTTAGATTGCCACCTATAATATTTTCATCTACTATAACAAGAACATCTTTAGTAGATAGAAAATAATTACCCCTACTTGAAGACTCAAATAGAATTTGAGCTTCAGGTACTGGCATTTGGGTGAAAACATATTTTTCCTCTTTCTTAGGGAGTAGCCTCTACATGACACCTTTGACTGGGATCCTTGCCTCAAATAGGTCCATGCTTAATTTTCCACCAATGTCCTTGCAGAAATTTTGCCCAAGAAGGATGCCATATGAAGCTGGGACATCGGCCACCAAGACTGTCATCTTGATTCTCTTTTCTGGAAAGGTGGTAAATGTAAATTAGGCATCCTTGATTTGTCCCAGTAGTGGCACTTATTTATTCTCCATGGAGAAACATCTCTTAAATGTCTTGGTTAGTGCTAAACTAAGAGATTCTACCACTTTGGTAGGTATGAAATTGTCTGATGCACCTTAGTCTATGATGCAATTATTTAGCTGATGTCCATTTATTAGTAGGGAGACATAGAATGGTTCAGTCCTTCCAAGAGCAGTAGGGTGAGTGATGACAAGGTTATTCTAAGTGGATGTGGGAGTCACCTTTTGAATAGTTGGTCCTACAGGGATGGTTTTATTCTTCACACATTCCACTAACCTATCCAACTGCTTAGGGTTGGATTATATGAATTCAAATTTAAACATTTGAATTTTAGTTTTTTTGACATGGTAGATTATGTCAAATGTCTAAAATAAACTAGGAACAAAGAATGGGATCTCATCCTTTTGGTTTTTGGGAGGGGTAGGACTGATCTGTGAAATTGAAGTTGAAGGTGAAGGCATGTTTAGAGTACTTACTTTTTTAGCAATCATTGGGTCCTTTGGCTAGAAAGGTAAACTGGTTCCCCGCTTAGCAATTGAAATTGTAGGCTAAGATCCTTCTCTTATTTTTTCCCTATCAGCTTGCTAGGTTGACTAATTCTTAGACCATGTGAAAATAATGTGTGATCCATCCACTGCTTTACCTTCACTTCTAGGTCCATCCTAGTAATTTAAGAAACTAATGTTGGAGTTCCCAATTGATTCTTCTTGGTCTACTACAAAGAGATCAGCATAATTTTCTTGATCAAACTCAGGTTGGAAAGAGAAATCATGTTTTATTTCTAGATATCTAGCTACTGAGTTGGCTACTGTTGCTTCAATGGCATGTTTCCCTTATGGGGGAGGTAGATGATTTGGTTGTCCTTGACTTCTAGCTACATTGCCTTGATATGACTAGTTCTGAAATGTCCTCCTTGGCATATCTCAATTAGGAGGAGTAGACATACCTTGGGCCACTTATCTTTTTAGGGCTAGTAGTTCACTTGCCAGCTTTTGCACCATTTGATCAATGGTTCTTGTAGATGAATTCTCAGAAGATGAAGAAGATTTGCCTCTATTAAGATCTCTTCTTATCTTCCCGACCAAGATGAGATCATCTTCCACCTTACTGGCCAAATCTTGAGTAGCAGCAAGGTCTATGTGACCAGCTTGTCTCAACAAGAAACTCACTCCAGGTAGCTGTGAGTTGATGAAGAAGCATTTTAGGTTCTCAGGTGTTGGATGAGCAATGGTAGGAATCTAGTTCCTCAGCTTGTCAAACTTGGCAATGAAGTCCCTCGTAGGTTCATGAGGTTCCTTCTTCATCTGTGTGAGTTGGGCTAGTAAGGCATGTGCATCTTTTGTAGGCATGAACCTAGCTTCAAATTTAGCTTTAAGAGTGTCTAAGTTAGTCACTAACCTAGCCTAAATATGGTAGAACTAGTCTACAGTATCACCTTGTAGTGTTTCCACAAATAACCTAATTGTTATGTCTTCATACTCCACTCCAATTACACCACAGGCTATGCTGAAGGCAACAATATGTTCATCACGATGAACTTTCCCATCACCAAAGAATTTAGGGAAATTCTTCCTTGAACTACATGAAAGCTCATTTAGAGGTGGGGTTAGATTGAGTGGACCAAAATAGTTATCCCAGGGGCCTTGAGCCATGATTTGATTATGTAAAAGTGAGATAAAAAATCTGGGTGGAGTATGATAGGCAAAGCTCTACTAATAGTAGAAAATGAAGATCTGCCTTGTGTTGGTGTCCTAGTGATGATAGGAGGAAGATTCCTAGTTTGTTGAAGGTGAGGTTGTGGAGGAAACAAATCAAAATTTCTCTACTGCACCAACTCAAAAATAGGGTCAACAACACCTTGAGCTTTCTAGCTTCTTGTATAGCATGGAGTTGCCAGATTTTAGAATAAAAATGAGAAAGAACTAGTCCTACTTCAGCTTGAAGCTTGAGGCTTCAAACTACTTGTTCTTCCCCAATGGCTTTAGTTTTGTAGACCAGATTATATAATGGAAATGGATATAATATAAATGGATAATGGAAATAGATAAGGATAGGAACTACTTCAATCTGAAACTTGAGGCTTCAAACCACATGTAACATCCCCAGTGGAGTCACCAAAAACTATCGGGTGAATATTTTGTCACCATCTAACTGATGATAAAAATAAGTCTATTCCACCACAAGATAGGGAGATTGGTCATCTATATGTGTAGGTTTACCACATCAAAAGGGGACAAATCTCTCCTCTCATCAAGGGGAGGTTCCCTTATAACTATGAGGAGCTATATGCTATATATATAAGTAGAAAATAAGACTCAGGGGTAGGACAACACCATCCATCTCTCTTTTTTTAGAGATGATGTTCATAAACAAAGGAGAAAATCCTAGTGAAAACACTAAAGGCACTTCTCTTTTTTAAAAAGTGGTCTTACAAGAAATAATAGGAGTTCTTTCAGGTAGTGACAAGTAACTGGTAACAAAGGGCGTAGTAACTAGTAGACTGAGATGTAGCACAAAGTCTCTACCTCGACTGCCCAAGAGTGAAATAAAAATGAAAATGAGGGCATAAAGTCATCCTAAGGTCCTTTACATAGAAATAGAAAATAGACAAACACACTAAAGGCAAATGTAGACATCACAAAGTCTTCCCACAATTGGCTTCAGGACACCTTCCTGATTACTTCCACAAGTTCTGCTTATTTCATTAACTGGACAAGAATGCATTCAGAAGATAGACATAAGAATAATATCCTAAAATGACACAAGCTATAACATCACAAAGTTTGAAAGTAACTTGCTTTCTCATTCAAACAAATAAATATGATTAACAATATGAGCTCAAAGTCTCAATAATTGCCTTTCAATTTTGATAGAGTTTTGCTTCTATAACAGAGAGATCTACTTTGTATAAAATAAGATATTACATTAAATAGTAGTCAAGGAAGGTTTGGTACTTTATTACATGGAATGGCCCATGGTGCATTCAATGCTTTGAATTCATTTTCAATTTTGTCAATGGACCATACCGGAACAGGGTGGCTACCTTAATTGTGGCATGTCAATTCATCTCAAATGTCTTCTCCTAGGCCTGAGTCATCTATTCTATCAC